>JAHWXV010436320.1:0-17544 GCA_024586415.1 Phrixothrix hirtus
ATCTTATTTGAGGATGCTCTTCATTAAGGCAATGCTTAAGGCGTGTTCTTAACCAATGTCTTAAGTTCCAACTATGAATGTATATGACATCTTAAGACAGCACTTAATATGATTTTTAAAATAAGAATCAACTATGAATACCGCCCATATTCTCTTAAAAATTTTACAACAAATCCGGTGGCAGACAACACAATACTTTCTCTTACACATTTTAAATTTAATTTGAATTCATTGACATTAGTTACTTACCTATACCCCTAAATTTTAAACTAAAATTAATTTAAAGGCATAAGCAATTCATCCATTTATAATTTCCTTTATACATGTACTAAGAGTTTTATAACTAAGTTTTGAGCTCATTTAAAGTAAAAATATTTTATAGACTTAAATAAAAAGTAATTAAGTATGTAAATAATACACACAAATTTCTAGAATATTAATTTATTTTTATTTTGAGGACGATAATTGAAACGGTCACCCATCCAAGTTACTGGCCAGACAAAACCATACTTAACTCTAGAAATTTTTACAATAACTCACTTCAACAAATTTTCTCAGACAAACCAATTAGTTCTTGTAATAGACCATTATGCACGCACGCACTCAAGCAAGCACGCTGGCACGCAAGCACGCACGTACACACGCACGTACGCACGCGCATACGCACACGCACATGCACACGCACACGCACACGCACACGCACACACACACACACACACATACACACACACACACACAGACCAATTTTTAAAAACATGTTTGTCGGACTCGGAGGACCTGAAAACGCGTATTTCCGCTAAAAACTGGACATCGAAAATTTTGACGGAAAACACTATAGTATATTTCATATAGGTACGATAAGTAAAAATACATAGTATACAAGTACATAGGTATTTAATTATTTTTAAAAATTTAACTACTAATGTACCTATTAAAATAATTAAATATTAATTAGCCATGACTAATTTTCTTTAGTTTGATAATGAGTGTATATGTACACTATATAGGGAAAGGTATATTTTAAAAGAACTACCGATCATTTACTAGTAGGTCTTACGTTGTTTCTATAGACTCCAAATAAGACTTTGTATTTGAAAATGTATGTATTGATTTAGAAAATATATTGATTCAAGGTAAAACGGTCCATGGCAAAAGAGCCCGCATTTGAACAGGCTTGCAACAAAATGGACTGCAGCAATTCAGTTCACGGCTAAACGGTTCGAGTTAAATCAGTCCGCGACAACGGGTCTGTGGAAACCACTCACCGGAAAACTGATCGATGGAAAAACGATCGCTGCGAACTGTTACGGGGAAAGGGTCTTGGCGAAACGGCCCGTTCCCTTTAGTAAATGCTGTTTGAATTAACCATTAAATGACACTTTCTATCGATATTTCTTGAAAGTTTTCTAGAACGAGATATTTGCACTGAGTATGGTATTATCTACTATAACACTACAAATTTTACAGAATAAGATCGCATCTTACGAAGAGACATATATGACACATACCACGAAAAATTATTTTTACAAATCTTGAAACTGAAACGCTTAAAAACTGTATAGCATGTCCTATTTGGGATATCCTTAGACATATCTAGGTGCAATCCCATTGACGTCTAGGAAACCACTTTATTGCACAGGTGATGAACCGTTGCACCTATTCTTCATCATACACAAGGTTCAGCATCTTTCTGTACGAGTTTTGTTAAATATAATACATTTTTAGAGGCTTGAGTAATTATAGGTTTATACAGTATTACTTGCTCCATCTTTTGAGGTTAAGTTGTTAACACTATTCCGTGTTTACCAATAACTACCTTCAAAAATTTGTTTGTTTCATATATAGGACACTGCACTAAAAGCATTGCGTTTTATACCGCGTGAAATCGTCGAATCTCGCAAGGATAGAATAAACAGATACGTTTGTGGATACACGAATGACTACTGATCTCAATGTATTGGAAATATGAAGCCACGTTCTCGGGTAGTATCAAACACATATCACGGAATGGTCTCAGGTTACATTATTTTGCAGTGTTTAGTTTTACGGAGAATTTCTGAGTAGAAATGGATTAATATGCGGTAGAAAATTACAAACAATTAAATTTTAGTTTAATGGAATTTTGCAAGATTTTATTGAATAAATGTAACGAAAACCTTAATTTAGTAAACAATATTTTATTTACAAAAGGGTCCTTTTATTTACATGGACATAATTATTAACCAACCTGTAATGCGTTTATAGTATAAATAGCTTTATATGACTATAAATAAAAATGATCAAGACATAAACGCCAGCCCTGCAACTTTGGTGTAACTGCTGAGGTGAGGTACGTATGTTCAAACAACTTGATAATTATTGTTGTATAACCAATGGTGTGAATGTAATTATTTTTGGTTTTAGTTGAATTTCAAACATTTTGCGGAACTAACAATATGTTTGGGACATGCCTACTGACAAAATGAAATCATGATTCTGACCTATCATATTTATGAAAGCCAAAACGTCATTGACTTTCGAGCTTTACATCCAGGGGAGGACATACTTGTACAACCAACAGATTCAGAAATTGACGATAATGAAGAAAACATTACCCTAATTGTACTAGCAGAAAAGTATGCAGTAACCTGGCAAACTGGAAACTTCGCAAGTTCCGAACGAAATAAAACGGTGGGGGTTTCAAAATGTACCTGAGGGAGTTGTGAATTTAGAGTTGCTGTATCAGTTTTTTATGCTTATGTTTATAAAACCTTTTTCAGGGATAGTTACACAAACAAATTTGTATTGCGCACAAAAGAGTGTTGATTGATCCGAAAACGCTTCAGAAAATAAAATAAAACATGTGTTTGTAGATATTCATTACTAGCTGGTGCATTTTGGACATCCTTCAGTATCTTCCAACATGACTTGTAACAGCTGGGAGGAAATAGAATGTTCAATTTATTTTAATAGTAACAGTAACACCTTTCGATGGAGAAGGAATGAGAAGTTATTGAAGATCAGCTCCAGCTGAAAATAGTACAAGAGAGATTGTGTTTGAATTCGTTGCCATAAAGCATTGCAGTAGATTATCAATAATTTCTGCAAAATTAAAATCAATGGTCAAGAAATATAATGCAAGAAACTCCTTACATATAGGGTAACTAATTATTCGTACTAAGCGGAATGTCTGCTTAAAGTTACCTATTTTAGTTATTTACTGGTTCTCATAGTAACATCAGAGGAAGATATTCTTCGCTTAGGAGCTAACACTGTCGTTGCTTTGAAGCTTGCTGAAATCATTTGAAAGCATGTAAACCGTAAACTGTTTTTAACAGATGATTTATCAGTATACCTTTGATGCGATAATTAATAAAAATCGGCCAGGAAAAACGAGACATAAGAGCTTTGCAAGTAGAATTGCTGTCAAGAAATGTATCAAAATAAGCGTTCTTCCATTTTATGACATTATAAGCTGATTTTAGCTACATCAGCCCACGTAATTCTGAATCTAACTGGAGCTAAGCAAAATTACAAAATCACCGCAGAATATACTGGAATGCAATAAATATATAAACTTGATGTTTAGATCCTGTTGAATCAAAATAAAGCCCAAAAAATGGTATCTATAAATATTCTTTGGCATTTTGGATTTGTGTGCTATAAATAGTGGCCAATTATACAAGAAACCGAATGTTGTTCACATTCTACTTATACTTGAATTATGTATAATGGATTATGTAAATCTGAGAAGCAGGACCTCACACAAAAATGAGGACAACCTGGTAGCAACCTTGAATACGCATATGTACAGAAGAGAAGAAGTTTTGCAGCTGAATCATTTAGCAGAACAGCGGGAAGATGAAATAAATCCTTGCAAATCTCCAAACTGTAAATTTAAATCATTGCATAATGTGTTCGAACAAAGGTAGAAATCATTTTATTCGGTACCATACGGAGTAAAATATGTTTGGATCGTATTTAATACACATTGTGCCATATTTGATAAATACAAGTTTTTGTAAACGTTTTTGCGTAAACGAATTGCATTTTTTTAAAATATTTTGACACTGATTTGTGTAATCTAAAATTTGTCCCAAAATACAAAATTATGCAATAAGGGGATATCACACCAAAGTCCGTTCAATCTCCTTCCATGAAAATTTAGGCTTCTGTCAAAGCTATGTGCTGCTAGTAGAGATGTAAATTGCGCACGGTTGTTTCCCTTATTTCGCATACGAATCTAGTAGAGCATGAGTTAGACACTTCACCAGTTAGGATTACAAATAAAAAATTAACGAGTTTTGTGTAGATGCTAAAAAAGCAAATTTGACCAGGGATTGAACACAAACATTTTGGTAATTTATTCATTCAAAACTAGAAAGATAGGCTGCGTTTTTCATTTCGTTGTCTATTATCTTAAAGGCAATTTATTCTACCTTTTGTCGGTGTAGTTCGTTTGAAAATTGATTATACTATACTTTGGAATTGAATTGTTAGAATTTCACATTTGTTGTATTTTATGAAATTTATTTCCCTGATTAAGAACATATTCTGTTTTAACAAGTATACTTAATTAAAACACTGTTTATAACTAGATTTCAAAATTCAACCAAAATGTAAATGTAAGTAGAAAATCTAAAGCTTTATTGCTGATGATGTGTATATACTAATATATATGTTACCTCATCAATAGCAGCTATAATCAGGGCTTAACCTACTGTACCCATTTTTATTGTTTAAAATACCATGAGCGTGTTTTAGAACATTCAAAAGTTACTTTGAGAATCTTATATGAAATTAATAAACTTCAATATTTGATGAAATCTGAAAATAATATTGACTACAGCTCTTTAATTGATCACAATGAAGTTATAATTTAGACACCCTATGTATATCTATAATATCTTTTGCTAGATGTAATCATTAACTCTTCTAATCCCTTGTGTAGCTATGCACAGTCGTGCTTTGAATCCATATGATTACCTTCCAACACCGAATTAACTCAAAGAAAGCTACTATTTCTCCCTTCTGGCGTTTTTCAGATAACGTGGTCTGAAGCAAATTACTCTTATTTTCCATTTTTGTCATAAATACTTTGTAACAGGGTTTTAAGGTAGAAGCAAACCCTAGAAACCCATTTTGTATAACTATCAAGTAAAAGCTTTGCATTCTATTCAATATATTATTGAATGGTCAAAAATAACGTGAACAATATTAAAGCATCATTAAAATTACAAACTGAGGACTTCCAATGGCATACATTTTACTAATCTCCTGTTACTACCCCTTTGGTCTCACTAGATCCTTTATATATCCAGCTGTATTGAAAGTATCAATCAATTTGCGTATTGCAGTCTTAACGCTGTGACACCCCAGACATTTAGAAAAAGAGTTTATTTAAAATCACTCAATAAAATGTTCTATTTATTATCTAGTTGCATCTATTTATGCTTAATAACTTATGCCCCCTCAAAATCAGTATAGCTTGCGCTGTTGCGCGGAAACAACATGTTTGGGGTGTTGTAGACAGCCCGCGAGTAATCGTGTAAGATATTTTCATGGTGTATACATTTAAAATGTAAGGATGTTATTGTTATTTTATGCAATACTTCTTTATTTACCGTTTTACTGTCTCTATTTAATAATTTTTTAAATAAGAGTTTATATTTTGACAGAAAATATGGACGAATATGAAAAATAGTAATCTAAAATTTTAAAATTATATAAGGACGTGGAAACAGACGAAGAATATTCTTCCGAGCCCGAGTTAAATAAAATTAACAGTGAATCAGAATCAGAAAACGTACAAGAGATTATTGAATCAGTTACTGAATCTAATGCTGATGAAGATTCTACAATTGAAGATGAAAGGTTACATATATAAGCCTTTGAAACTACATCAACCTATTTCTATTTTAGTAAAGACCAATGTACAAAATGGTTTAAAGAAAACAATAAAACATCAGATAGGACAAGATCACAGAATATTTTCATTCACCTTCCAAGGCCAATCCATGCTGCAAAATAGTGAAATTCTCCAAAAGATTGATTTGATTTACTTATTATAGAAAATATAACTAAAGAAATTGCAGAATGTACTAACATTTTTATTAAAAAACTTTCTAATAACTATAAACGTTTAAGAGATTGTAAACCAACAGATGAACAGAAAATTTGGGTCTTTCTTGGTCTTTTGATTTTACCGGGTATATGTAAATCTAGTCATAGAAATGACAAAGACTTGTGGAATATTTCTAGACTAGAAATTTAAATTTTTACCAAATGTTGACATAATAGGTTTTACTTTCTTTTAAAATGCATAGGATTTGATAGCATGGATCATAGAAAATAAAGAAAATGTTTTGACAAATTTGCCCCAATAAGGAGCATTTCTGCTCAATTTAATAATACTTGTCTAAAATATTGCTCTATGGGAGAATACATTACTGTAGATGAACAACTTCTCACTTTCAGAGGTCTCTGTAGTTTTAGGTAGTATATACCTGGAAAATATGGACTTAAATTCTTTGTGGTTTGCGATTCAAAGACATCTATATCTTACATTTTGAACCATATTTAGGTACACAACTAGACGGGCCATATAAAACTAGTTTTAAACGATTCGATGTCGTTCAGCGCTTATGTCATCCTTTATATAGATCTGGAAGAAACCTTACTACTGCCAATTGGTATACCAGTATACCAATGGCAGGAAAATCAGTATCAGAAAAAATTACACCTTTTGGATCAATGAGGAAGAATAAGAAACAACTTTCACCAAGTTTTATAAAAAATAATATTTCTGGTCAGGCTATATTTGGATTTCATAACAAATTACCAATGATATTAGTTTTATACTGTGCTAATAAGAAAAAAGTATTATTCTACTATCCACAGTACACACTAATGATGATTCTTTAATTGAAGTTTCTCCAATTGTTAAAAAGCCAGAAATAGTACAACTTTATAACATGTCCAAAGGGGATGTGCATACAGTGGATCATATGTGTGAATCATATAATATGAAGAACTTGTCGTCGATGGCCGCTAAGAGTATTTTATCACTTACTGGACACTGCTGGCATAATTTGTTATTTTTCATTTCAACAATTTAGATACACAAATAAAGAGGTCGAGATTTCTTGAAGAAATCACAATAGCACTTTTGCAACAACATCTTCAGAAACGGTCACTACAGTCCAATCTTCCTACATCTTTGAAAAGGAGACTTCAAGTATACAACGCAAATGTTCAAGAACCGATAGCAAAAAAAGGCAGATGCACTGTATGTCCTTGTAGTAAACATATAAAATGCTAAACGTGTTGCTTTTAATGTAAAAAGATGTGTCTAAAACACATGATAACTAAATGTCAAACTTGTAATCAAAATGCTGATACCTTGCAGTAGAGTTTATTCTTTTTTAATTTTTATATTTTTGTTAAATGTTTATAGAATAAATACTGTTTTTGGCAAATTTTTTAAAATTATGTTTATTTTTGGTTGTATTTTAGTTCTTAAAAGGCAAATATTTCTATTTTAAATAAATAATTTTTAATCCGGTTCATCTTTATTCCTTTAAAATAGTTCCTAGATAACTTAATAACACGGTTAAGAAATATATTTCATAAGAATTTAAAAAAAATATTGAGTTTTAAAATCGGGGTGTTGTGAACACACCACAAGTAACTTTGTCACAGGATATTAGAGCGAGTAACTCAGGGTTAAGCTACATTCATAGCCTCAAAATTAATATTTTAAATTAGTATTCTAAATTAATATTTAAATAAAAAGTAGAGCAGATTCATATTAATGAAATTAATCTTTATAATTAGGGAAAATAGGGAACGTAAGGTTTCAATCACAATTTCAAAGTTAATGTTTTAAATGAACCCTTGAAATTAATATTTAAATAAAAAGAAGAACAGCATTCAAGATAAAAATTTCGAATGTTGTTAATGGTAACAGTGTAAAGTATTGTACAAAGTCGTACGTTAAATATACAGTATTGATTTTTCGTATTAATTTTGAAGTTGTGAATATAGCTTTAGTATGAAGAACACAAGATACCTTCCATGAAAATGGTTAATTGCTTATCTATATGACAGACGTTCATTTCCGATTCAGTAACACTTGACTAGAAAAATGTTATGTCTGAATATTAGTACCATAGGATTCACTAATCACTATTTTCTTTTAAATAGAGTTTACAATGGCAGTTTATCAATTACAACATTTTGTTTCATACGACTTTGCCGGTAACGTTTTAATAAAAATTCAAAGTATAGGGACACTTGTTTAGTTGCCTACAATTATTTGATTTTAATTAGACACCCTATTTAGGCCCTGTTTCTATATCAGAACCATTTCATTAAATAACATTTTTCACATAAACTAAAGATTCTGCTTCAAATGCATTTCAAATTTTTTAATTTTTACATGTTTATTATAACTTGTTGCCAGTTTAACCATCGCTTGTGGCATTTCAAGGTAAATAAAATAATTTTTTAAAATTACATGTTTCTCAAAAAATCTGAAATTAGCTAGTTCACAAAAGCGTGCCAAGGCTATCCAGATACATATTTTATATGTGTATGGATTACTCACTCTTTACAAGACGTTCTAAAAATTTAGGACGTAATTTAAGTAATCTAGCTTGTCTACCTGGTCGAATATTAAACATAAAAGTAATTATACAAGAAATCTGAAAGGTACCAGTGTATAACTCTTGTTTAAACCAATTTGTAATGAAAATGAAACTTTATTTAAAACTTATTCCTAGTTCCTTTGCACTAAATTTATTTAGTTTCAATCAAATTGCTCTATATTAGAAAATATTTATAGAAAATTTTATTTTTTTTTAATGCAGCTGTCTCTTTTAATATAAAATATGAGAATCGAATAAGGCTCAATATTTAGTTAATATAAAGGGTAACATTCTAATATTTGTTTCGTTTGAATCATATTACTGCCTTTGTACGATCGTGTAATTGTGGAACGGCATTGCAAAAACTATAAAATGCATTTGCACATATTAAAATTGCGTAATTCTAATCAATTAAACCATAACAAACAATATAAAAACGCTACCCACTGTTACATGCCTTTCGGCAAAATTGCGTAGTTGTTATGTGGTAGCCAAGTATTGCGACAATAACAAACGTAAATAAGAATCTTGTCCAGCCGGTTTCTTTGATAGTCGAGGGTCGTAGTTCTAACGTCAAGGTTGTCGTCGTCGCATTCTTCTCTGCTTCGTGTATCTATATGGACATAAGAAAGAACAGGGCGCCACGTCGTTTTGTTACCTAAAAAACGGTGCTAAATACCGCTATCGCTGATAAAATAGTTCGTTATACACTCAGGGCGACGAGAGAAATATATAACTAAAATAACAGGCATGTTTAATATACCAGCAAACCTAAACAATGGTAAACAATGATCATATCGATTATTCGGTAGCTCGAAGGTTGGATCTTAATGTTTTTAATACCAAAACTTAATTAGGAAGCTCAAAGTTGGGAGCTTTATTACGAGTAACATAAGTGAACTTTTTAGAGGTTACTCGTATATATATATATATATATATATATATATATATATATATATATATATCTGAAATAAATAGTTTATAACCAGAAGAAAAAGTAATCACAATTTAACAGAGATAGCATGATTTACTTTGCAGAAAACCTGAATAAAAATTTCAATGATAAATAAGATCTTTAAATGTAGTAGGACACACAGGTCTATGTGATCAAACATAGGCTACATGACAAGTGAAACAATGTAGAAAGTAACAGTAGTATCCTAATAAGCAATTGATAATTAGATATACTTATATAATGATAAATATAAGGAATTGAAAAGAAGGCACAATTTAGGTTAATTACTTGCGAATATTGAATTTCATTTTTACTGAAATTGGGTGACTCACCTAAGCGTAATTCATATATCATAAATAGCTGAATAGAAAGTTATCCAACTACAAGGAATTGACCTTGATAGTAATTGTATTTTATCTAGAAAGGTGTAATTTAACGTGATGTGTGAAGAGCTGAATCTATGGTTTATTTGAGTAGATTTCCGAATTGCGTAATAGGATTATCAGTGTACAATAAGAAAAGTATCTTAAAATAATTCAAAGTATTAACACAGACAAGGAATGATTTCGTTAATGCGTTGTAGCTGCTGATTGTATTCAAAAGGATCTCGACAAGATAGTTGTTGCGGATGTTCGACTACTGTATAATCGGAAGTAATTAAACATTACCAATTTAGTCATTCAATCGTAGAAAGTAGCGAGTAAAAGGACAAGCTGTGTAGAAATTTTAATAAATATTAGAGCGTAGATACATTTTTGTTTGTTGTAGGATGCGAAGTAAGTCTAAAAAAGGATATTCAAGATTGTAACCTATTTTCAGGCAACTTCCAAAAGTTCAGCATCCTATCTACAGTCTTCGCTGATGGAAACGGACCCTTTGTGGACGAGACTTACGAGGGACAGCGGGCCTAATCAACTTGCTGCGAACGGAAGCCGTTTCTACTCCGGGCTGTATTTGGGTGCCACATATCGTCTAGAGACAACGCTAGAAGATACCTTGACGAATAGAATAACAACAGATAGGTACACATTAGTATCCTGCACTGCGTACTAATGAAGATATACAACGAAATTAGAAGGTGCCACTGGTAAAATTAATTAACTTACCCTGTGAAGGCAGAAAATAGGAAATATTTAATTTAGATTATTTTGGACTAAACTATTTGAGTTCATATATAACAATGTAAAATATTCCTATTACAAATGTGTGCGACTAACAAGAGAACATCTCCAAAGTTATGGTGCAAATTTGTTTCTTTTATTAATAATTCGAAAACCGTAATAGATTGAACAAAATTTACAATTGTCACTACCCTTTATTTACGAAGGGCTTTCCGTTGATGTCTACGCTGATCCAGTGGCGTACCCGTTGTGGCACAATTGACGTAAAACTAGGGATAGGACCTGCAAAAATAGCAAAATATTTCGTCTAATTGAAAATTTGATTTCATATTCGTAAACTACGTTAAACATTCTAATTTAAATGTTTTCCTGAAATTCAGACCGTTACGTTTAAAGGTTGCAAAAAAATAATTCGTTTTACGTGAAAACTTCGTATTTCATGTACAATAAATCATAAATAGTTATTTTTTTTGTTTAAATAAATCTTTATTATTAATGTCAACCATTCAAATATTTGTGGTAGATATACATTCCAGTGTATGATACAATGACGATTTATTAATCCATAAATTTAATTAGTTTCTATTTTGATGGTTAACTTGAACTAGCTTCCTGTTATACTTTTAACTATCGTACATTTTTTACAACCAGATGTAGCGACTCCTAAAATAGACAGGGATACTATAACAAATTTAGAATCAAACATCTGCGATTCCTAAAATGGATGTTCGCAAATCAGTAATAAAACGTGCTAGCCTATTATTAGTTCAGTTTAGTAAAAATATCTCTACCTGATAGTGTCTAATTGGTAGTAACAATTGCCAATAGTTTCTACTAACATGGTACAAGTAAATTTATCAAATGTAATTCACATGCTAATGACAACATTTCAAGTGAGTAATTTCATTTCAAATCCTATAATATACCGGGAAATAGAACTGTATGATTCACTAAAAGATATAGTTGACAGAGCAACTGAAGATATTACATTTACTATTGAACATTGCACAATTGGATCTTACATTGGAACACAATTTTGCAGAAGATATTGAAGATTTTATTGAATATTCCGGAGCGAAATCTAATGAATATGTAGATCCCAATGACAACGATCAATTAGAAAAATTTGGTATACTACACGAATTTTCCTGTTTCTATGGTGAACGTGATTCGATTGATATTGAATAGAAACAACAAGCTGTCGAATTTTGGAAAAGTGGTAAAAACAAACGCAAACGCATTGAAAGTGTCCGTAACCGTTTTAAGTGAGTAAAACATTTACAAAAGTTATATAGGTGGGAAAAACAAATAGAAGGCGGTGGAACTGAAGCAGACAAATTAAGGTTTATTAATGAATATGTTAGGACAAATTTTAATAAAGAAAACGAAAGAGGATCTATAATTCGTGATAAAACTCTACATCAATGGGCACTTGCAACCAAAGAATTAATAGAAATGCCCAAGTTTAAGATCTCAAATACATGGCTGCTACATTTTAAAAAAAAATTGTAGGAAAATAACAAAATTTATTACAAAAACAGAGCAAGAAGGGGTTTCCAATTTAAAACAAATATGTGAGGAATCCATTAATGTGGTAAAGCCTCGTATGGCTAATTATGGTCTACAAAATGTCTTTAATTCTGACCAAAGCGGTTTCAATTTAGAACTTAGTTCAGGTAGAATATTGGCTAATAAAGGTATAAAACCAGTTGTTACAGTTTTCCAATCAGTGTCGGCGACAACGCATAGTTATGCAATTCAACCTATTATATCTGCTGACGGTGGGTATCTTTCAGATTTATTTGTAGTTTAAAAGAATCAACGGACGTACTAGGTCCTAGAGTAAAACAATCGCTATTCAAAGCAAAAAATACTAGATTTCCACTTCCAAAAGTGGAAAATTAACAACCAAACATTTCAAAGACATATTTCACAGTGTGTATTTAATTAACATTACCAAAAACTCTCTCACATTACTGGATTCATGGAGTCGTCAATGTCCTAATACTATAGTAAATATAAAACCAGCAGATAAGGAAGTTACAATATTAACCACACCGGCCAAAGCAACACTGTACTTGGAGCCTCTAGATATTTGTGGATTTCGTTTTTGGAAAACTTATGTGCGAACGTTATCTGATTTAGTCTTGATATCAAATGTGATATTGATCTTCATTGTAGAAATAAAATTATAAAAATGCAATCTTTAACACAATAGATTATCATCCCCTCGTTTTAGACATACTTTTAAATATCCATGGTACAAGAGTAGATATTTAGATCAACGACAAGTTTCTTTTACTATTCCAGTAGGATATGCCTTTTTCAAAACTGATTTGAAGCCAACGTGCACTATATGTGGAGCAAATGCTATTATTCGCTGTGTGTAGTGTAAAAAGATTTTCTGCATAAAACGCTATTTTGAAGAGTATCATTACTGTGAAGATCATCCACCTTAATTTGCACGTTTACAATATATTAAAGTTAAATATCAAAATAATAAAGATTTATTTAAAAAAAATGGTTATTTATGATTTATTATACATAAAATATGCAGTTTTCACGGAAAGTGAATTTTTTTTGTAGACTTTAAACGTAGTGGTATCAATTTCAGGAAAAACACTTAAATTAGAATTTTTAACGTAGTTTACGAATATGAAATTAACTTTTCAATTGGACGAGATATTTTGCTATTTTTGTAGATTTTATCCCTAATTTTACGTCAACTGTGTCCCAGAGGGCACGCCACTGGATCAGAGTAGACATTAAAGGAAAAGTGTTCGTAAATAAAGGGTAGTGCCAATTGAAATTTTTTTTTTATATCTATTACGGTTTTCGAATTAGTAAAAAAGAACAAGTTTTCACCCTAACTTTGAGGGTCGTTATCACCCTTTAAATGGACTCGGTTGCCGATAAAGAAAATAGGTGTCAATTACTTTTGTTTGTTCTATATGTACACAAAATTTCACTGAAATCCGGAATTAACATTTGGAGATGTTCCCTTAAGAGATAAGAACCTATAAAACTACATTTTATTAGCGTAACCTTCTGGAAATTCTTGAACGACTCATGTATTCCTAAAATAAAATAATTTCGTATCCTTTAAGTCATACAGTAGCGTATCACCTATTAGTACAATTAATTTAAATAAATAGAAATTAGATAAAGTTGATGTGTAAATGTAACACCGGACTAAAGAAATGTAAAACATTGTATGAAAGAATCTAAATATACAGAGCGTTCCCTAAGAACTTGACAGGACCAGTTAAAGCATATCGCCGTAATATAAAATACTATACAGCAATTAGTCACAATTTAAATTAAACAATTATACCCTAATTCAGCACATCATACAATAGCATTTAGCAATTAAACCCTATCTAAATTTAAAACCATCGTAATCAAGTTAAAAATAAACTATTACGTACATAAAACTCAATTAATTAAGCATCCCCGATTAAACCGTCATTCAGATCGCTTCTATACAATTTCCCCAGTCTACCTCACCCCAACGCCAACAGTATACAGTGTTCATAAAATTTCAATTAGATAACTTAGTTCTTTACTGCGAGATGACTCTTTAAGCTTTTAGTTTTCTAAACTAAATGGACTCGATAGACTTAAAAAGTTGTAGTACTTATAAAGGATCATTTATGAGAATAGCTCAGAAAGTATACTGGATAACATGTTCAAACAAAAAACAACGGTTATACTCCTATTTACCATTAAATGAACCTTCTAAAACAATCAAGAAGATCTCTAGTAACTGTCAAATTTTAGAAAAATATTGTCAAAGCATCGCAAAAGCTCCTGAAGTTAGGAAAAATGTTCAAAACGTAGCAGTAGATCAATTTTAGTGAAATTTTCTACAAACATAGAAATAGTAGCTTTATCGTTATTAACCTTTTAAGTACTCGCTTGAATCGGTTCTACACTCACAGTCGTCTGGGCGTAAAATTTACGACCATTTTTTTATTCAGTTAAAAAACTTTACTTTTAGTTTAATCATCACAATATTAATTATTAATTGTTCTAGGATGTTTTTACAATTTATTCTGATGACGTATAATGCTCGCTTACACTTTCAAGGTCCTCATCATCTGATTCACTTGGAAACTCTTCCATTTCTTTTAAAACATTGTCTTCTGATAATATTTTTAATTATTCATCACGCAAAGGACGTATATGGCCTCGTCTATCACTATTAGTAGCCATACCTATTATCTAATCTTTGATTAGTTAAGTTGGAAGCAAACGAATAATATTAAAAGGTACACTACAATAAATATACTTTTCCGTGATTCGAAAAAAATTATTTTATACTAATGAATAACAGTCTTTACTGCAATATTCAAATCACAAAGGAATTTTATTTGAAATAACATACCACAAGGAAACCTTGTAACTGAAGAAATACTACACTGTTTTAGGTGACTGCAGCCTATTTATTAAAAACAAACAGTAACCTTTTTATAATATTCAAATACATTTTATAAACTTTTTCCACGCTTTGGTAATACATTTATACAGCAAAAATAAATTTCTCACGCATTTTAGGTTATCACCTAATGAATTATGTTATATTTAGCTAAGACTGCAATAAATTTCAAAAGTACCGACAAATAACTTGTCCTCAAGTGGCTGTGAAAATAAATAAACGTCGTTATCTGCGTGGGCGTAATAATAGCAATGAACGCATACCCCTTCACTTATCGGGTTCTCTGTAACTGCCTAACAAATATATTTTTATGCAAATTAGGTAAACTAATCCTAAAACTATAGTAAAGGAATACCTAGAAGGAAAAGGCATTAACTTAAATACCGAAATAAATATTACGAATTTAAAGTAACCGTTGTCAAAATTACGCCCACACGAGCACTTATAGGTTAAATGAAATATTCTTTATAAGTTGATTTATATGTGTTAATTTTATAAACACTATTTTTTCCTAAATAATGTATAGGATATTCTAGGCATTTCCAACTGCAGCTCAAACAGTTTATGGTCACGAAAACTTCAGGAACGTATGCTATGTGTTTTCATTATACGTCAAGACGTACAATTTCAACTTAATAGTATCAATTTCGAATCGATACGAAATGAGAAGGAGACCTTGTGATAAACTCCTTAATTCCTCAGGGGCGGGGTACTTTAGCTACTCTGGATCAGTTTACGGGCCCTATTAGTTTTATAGTTTATGGTCGGTGAGGTGTCGTTGAAGGAATGACTCTTTATGTTTCTTTAAATATTTTGATTAACATTTTACTGTATACAAATGAAGAACCAACGTTTGAAGATATTGCAAAATTAAATTAATGAAATATAAAGTCGATAAACTCTGTGCAGTAAGTTGCGTTCTATTATTTGATATCCACTGATTGAATTCAATTTTATCTTATTTATCTTAATCTAATTCTGCTTTAAAAAGTGTGCATCGTCTTAATATGCATTTACTACCCTCTATCAATTTTTTTAAATGCTCCTCGCAATAAACTCAGGTTCAGAAGTCACCTCAATAGTTTCTCAACGAGACCGCTCTTTTAGTGTACTTACTAATAATTCAGCTCAATTTTCGGATGCGAATGAGGCCGTCCACCTCCTTGAACTAAACTATAGCGACTGTAGATCCTTCAAAGGGTAGAGGCCTCGAAGCCGACCCAGAGTATTTATCACAGAGCGAAACTTCTCTGAAGGGCCGACCGCTGGAAAGCATTATTCAACTCGAAGGTACGAATAGTAGGGCGACTTTACTTCTTCTGACGAATTCAGGAGTTTCTATTGATGCCTCTTATTTCGGATCGAGTTGCAATTCATACAGTCCTGTAGAAGTTTTACGTTTTGATGCATAGTGGAAACATATTCTTAAGGCTACAATGAGCAAACACTATTTGAGCTGCAGTTGGAAGAACTTATAAAATATTTTACGTTGGTTTAGAGAGAAAAATAGTATTAATAATTGTGAAACATATCTATCAATTTACATAACTTCTAAAGAATTATTTTTTACTCAATAATGAGAACAGGTATAATTTCAATTTTTACACATTTTGTGGTAAACATATTTTACTATTCTTATTAAAATTTTGATTATGGTTAATTCACTGCCACATTTTCGAGTTTTTAAATAAATTATTATCGAGCATAGGAATTTACCGTCGTTTATCGAATCGATTTGCTTTAAAAGACAACAAATTTAAGGCGTTTCATTTCAATAAATAATGAATATATCTAAGACAAATTTCTACTATCGCAGTTCTTCAATATCACTACTATTCGTACCAAATTTAGCAAGATTAGACTACATAGGGTGTAGGGCCTATTTGAATTTGAATTCGTCTCTGAAAATTTAGTGCCTATATGCATAACTAGTCGTCTAATTATAGATGCTTTCCGTCAACAGCGGTATAATAAATTTTAAAAATCTGGTGTGAAACAACACACGACTTTCTCTTACGCACATATGCCACATATGTCAATAGTGTTCACAAATCATTATATTATTGCCTACGTTTATTTTGGAAACAATAATTGGAACGGTTAGCCATCTAAGTTACTAGACAGGTGAAAGGCTGCTTAACTCCGGAAATTTTCTCTGATAAATTGTTTCAACGGATTTTTTCAGAAAAACTGTTAAGTTTACGTAAAGGGGCATTGAATACATAATAACCGTGGCACATTTAAAAATATAAGTTATAGCAGTCTTCGAGAAAATCCCAAAAAAACTTAAAAATCGCAAGAACAAAGTGTCACTTCCGGTCATTCGATTTTACCTAAATTCTTGACGTCTCATGTGCAGAAGATAGAAAACTTAAATATGCAATTTCATTCATATATCATATT
>JAHWXV010436356.1:0-11414 GCA_024586415.1 Phrixothrix hirtus
TACAATACAAAATGTCAAATTTTACGAATATGGCAATAACTTATTACACTAGCGACATCTAGTGGTCATTTGTAACAACATAAGAGGCAACCCTCGTACCAGTCGTTTTAATTTTATAATGAATATACTTTTACAATCTGTTATTGGGCCGATATAGCATTGCGCAACGCGTTGTTTACTAGTAATGGAAGTGTTTTTTTATAGTTTGTGGTTCCACGAAAATAAGCCGTAAGTGTCCTATTCGAAAGAGAAAACAAACATTTGGCAATAGACTTGATATTCTTTTTTCACCTGCCCACGAAAAAGATCTAAAAGAACATATTCTTAAGTCAGCGAAACTATTTCATGGAATGACGAAAACTCAGCTAAGAAAACTGGTATATTGCTATGCTAATGCCAACCAAACTACACACAACTTTAACATAGAAACCCAAATGGGCGAAAGAACTGGTATTATTACTTCCTCAGACGGAATCCAGAAATATCTCTCAGAAAGCCCTAGCCCACCAGTATTAACAAAATTTCTGCATTTAATAAACAGAAAGTTTCGATGTTCTTTGAAAACCTGGGAAGAATAATCAAGAAGTACAAGACAACAATTAAAGGTGATAGAATCTATAATGTTTACAAAACAGGACTAAGTAGCGTTCAAAAACCAAGCAAGCGACTAGGTCCTAGGGGAGTCAAACAATTTGAATAGGCGAAAGAGGTAAAACAGTCACAGTTATCTGCTGCTTTAACGCATCAGCGACTTACTATGTACCGCTCATGTGCATATTCCCTTGAAATAGAATGTCAAATACGCTAAAAAATTGGCTCATCCAATGCAAAATATGTTTACTCAAAAAATGGTTGGAGCAACGAAGAGATTTTTTACCAATAACTAGAACACTTTGAGTATACAGCTAAACCATCACTAAAAGAACCGGTATTTTTGATTCTAGATAATCATTCGAGCCACATTTCTTTACCAATATTTGACTTCTGCAAAGTTCATCGAATTATTCCCCTAACCATACCTCCCATACATCGCATAAGCCCCAGCCATTAGATATAAGTTTTTACGGACCTTTAAAATCTGTTTTCAATCGACAATAGGGCTATCATTTAATAAAAGAAGACAAAATAATGCAATCTGATTTAATTCAAATATTTAATCAAGCATACATTCTAACTACCACAACGGGCAAAGCTACGTCAGGATTCAATGCAGCTCCTGCTATTGGAGTTTCAACCAGATAAATTCACAGATGACGATTTTCTACTAGCCTTGCACCATTTTCCTGTTGGTAGTTTGATGAACCTTTACAATCTACCAACCATGAAGCTTCAATTGATCAGAGCTTTAACGAAGAAAATAATTTAAACACAAATGAAAATCAAAATAATGAAGCACCTGTTCCAAGCACGCCTACCAATAACATTTTAGTCGAATTGAGTTCTCCTCCTCGACGAAATCAGATCAAGAAAAACAACCGTAAGGAGCACAAGTCTGAAATCCTAACAGATACACCAAGAAAGAACAATTAGAAGCAGCAGCTACAAAAAGAGACAAAAGGCAAAAACGCCTAAAAGAAAGCCAAGTAAATGCTCAAAGAAAAGATAAGAAAACAAACAAAGACACTAAAAGGAGGAAAGCGAGTCAGAAGATACGAGGCTCGTCCAGAAAGTAAAGAACGTTTTGCTATAACTACGAAAAAACAAAAGATACCATCATAAAACTTTATTTACAACATCACAGCACCTTAATCTATTTTTCGATGTAATCGCCGTAACTGTCAAGGCAGTTGTTGTATCGTGTAACCAGTTTTTCGATATGGATGTTGTATTCTTCAGCCGCGAAAGATCGGAGTCATGATGTTACTGTTTCTTTGAGGTCTTCGTTGTTGTCAAACTGTTTTCCGCCTAAAAACTCCTTCAATTTCTGAAACAAATAGAAATCACTTGGTGCCAGATCAGAGCTATAAGGAGGATGCCCATAGATTTCACACCTAAGTCTTTGAAGTTCTTCCTGGGTTTGTGCACTGGTGTGAGGTCGAGAATTGTCGTACATCAAAACCACCTTTGACGACAACATTTCGCGCCTTTTGTTTTGAATGGCGCGCCGAAGGCGTTTCAGACTTTCAATGTAAGCCGCGAATGACACTATACACTTCACATTTGGAGGGATTTTCTATTGGCATAGCCATTTTGAATGATCACAAAACACACAATCGTGGCCTCACCGCAACGAAACTCGGCTCACACTGAGGCGGGGACCCGTGATGGGGGGTGGGCACAGCGTGTGATGCGCAAACTTCTTTACTTTCTAGACGATCCTCGTATTTCGGAAAGTAAATTGTGTGATGACGATAGATGTACGATCTTGAGTCGGATGAAAACGAAAAATGTGTTATTTGTGATGATGGTAACCAAAAAACCGAATTATGGTTGTGTATTGGGGCAGATAGCTCTGAAGGATACGTTTGCGATTTTTGGGACCTTTGATTTTTCTATTTTCGTTCGATTTACTTATGAATTTGTTTCTTTGATAGTTTTATAAGTATTAACTATACCGGGTGTCCCACTAAGCGTAACGAGGTACCATATCTCAGGAACTAATAGTCGTAGAGTTTTTAGAAAAAACTTTATTAAGGAAAGTGACCAATAGAAATTTCTGGAAATAGTTTTTAAGTTCCTTATTTCACCGCCAGGGGGTAACTACTATGGGCATTTAAAAACAGCATTTTTCTAGAAATGTATGCCAATATAAGTTATCAAATAAATATTACCGTCGCGTTGTTACTAATATTCTGCATCTTCTTTGTGAAACACTTTTCGCTGTAAGACGTAAATAAAGCCTGGAGGGGGGGAGTGTCTTCTGAATAAATTGGCTATAACTTACGTTTGACTTTTTTGATTACAATAGAAAAGTAACCATGATACAATGATTTTTTCCGCCACCACTAGGGGGCGCTATTTGAAGAAATCGCAGTTCTTATAATTTTTCTTAGAAATTTTAAATGGGACGACCTAATTATTATATCATAATCGTAAAACACATTAAATTTGAAACAAAAAATGTTAAATACGCATCCCTATCATTTAGTTTTACACCGGGCCCTTTCAAATACTGATTTTACAGGCGGCTAGATTTTTCTCATTGGATGAGAGATGTGTGCAATGACAATGACAACCGATTAATGTGGATGACCTTAGGTTTTGCTCTAGGGAACTTCATTATTTGATATAAAGAGTGTCCTAGATATAAGGAGCATTACTTTAACAGCAGATATATCTTAATATCCGCGACAATAGACGCTTCTAGACAATGTATCTAGATTGCATAGTTTTTGTAATATTTGCTTTTAAAGTTTTCAAACCGGCCCTGCATATAACTTTTTCTGCTGCATTAGACGAGCAAATGACTGGCAAACTGTATATTTCATATGTACTTGTCACAGGATTGACCGCTACAAATAGGTATACATCAGTCATCATTACTGTAATAAGTCTGTCATTCAAAATTTGCGAAGTAACTAATCGATAGATATGATTTTAACGTATGGAAAAAATATGTGCGAACGAATATTGCAGGTACATATCTGTTCCGACGAATAAATACAAGTATTTGTCTAAGGGGATGCATTTTAAATACTTTCTTTAAAGATAGGTCTTCATTCACAGGTAAGTAGAAATTTTCTCAAAACCATTTAAAAGATATTTATTGTTTCATTACAAGCTACGGTAAAAAAAATTCTTTCCACCAATTTTTATACATTGCGGTTTAATATGAGTATTTTGCATACATATGTACATATATATTTGCATTGTTTGTAGTTTTTACACAAATTTCTTAGTACATAAGAATGTATGTTAAAGCTAATTATTTGTAATCGTAGTTCATTTCGTTCTACATATGTTTACAATTTAATTCATAGCTATGAAAACAATGTTTACTCAACGTAAAAAAAATCTTTTTATAATTAGTTATTCAATATAAATTTATAGAACATTAGGCATATGGAAATACATAATTTTAAAAATAATATCTTCAAATTATTCATATAATAACACTATACAGCTGGTTTTACTCATTAATACTAAAAAAACCGATTAGGGTACACAGTAATATAATACTAAATAAATAAAACAAGTTTTTTGTATGTAAATTACAACACATGGTTGAAAGTAGGTTACTACAGAGGCGGATTTGTTAACGAGTTTTACGCAAAATTTACAAACGTCTTTTCTCAGAGTAGAATAAAAATCTTTACATATTTGTCATCCCTAAAAATCCATCTATGTGTGTACTAAACAATGGTCCTTATATCCTGGGCATCTTATTTTATATCGGCGATAATTTTTAGAACTTCATATGGATCTTCCAGGGATCTTTCCAATTTGTGAGATAAACCTCGTTGTCGTTGAGACTGGTACAACCACATCATTGGAATGAAATGTTCCCGCTTTGGAACTTACATTGTAGTGGAATTTGATTCTTTCACTGGCAACCTGGATGTTGTTACGTACTCTGTCACTCGAGGCTTGCTACTAAGCTCCAAATCACACCGTAGTCCAATTTCACGTCAAAATGACGCTGTAGGTAGAATGTTTTTGTCGTCTCATTTACAGTTGACCGATATGCCATCAAGAATGGATGTAAATACTAGTCCCAATCTCTTTGATGATATGAGACAACTTGTGACAAATATTTCCCCAATGTTCGATGCATGCGTTCCACCATTCCATCTTGCTGTAGACGAAGAACAGTTGTTCTGCTCTTGAGTATTATTAACACACTGGTAGAGACTTTGGAATAAGGTTAACCCAAAATTTCTTCCTGAATGTAATTCCAACAGAATTCCTGCACGGTTAAACAATCCTTCCACGAAGGTCTCGACCACTGTAACTGCCTTTTGATCTGGTAGTGTGTATGCTTTGGTCCATTTACTAAAACAATCCATTACAACTAGGATGAATTTATTTCATGTTTCTATTTCTGGAAATGGACCAGCTATATTAATTGCTACTCTTTCAAATGAGCTGCCCACACTATATTGCCTCATCGATGCTTTTCGCCTCCCCAATGGTTTATTCCCATAAGCGCATGTTACATATTTTCGGCACCACTCCACAACATCATCCCAGTAGTTTATCCAATCAAATCATTACGAACCTTTCCAGAGTTTTGTTTACTCCCACATATCTTCCTGATGAACCATCATACAGTTGCTGTAAAACTTCCAGCATCATTTTCCATGGCTCTTTCCAAAAGGCATCCTGAACCTGCAAGAAATTCCATTGATACCAATATACTTTAACAACGGAATTAAATAGGACCACTGCCTCTCAAGTTGATCTTTGATATTAATTATATCCAGTTTCTAGTCACCATTGATTACAGTAATAGGTTAACAAGAGGTTCTTCAAACTTTGACTTCATCCGAGAGCACTACTGCTGTCTTCTGGGCAAGGTCGACTTGATAAAGCACCAGCGTTTCGATGATATCTTCCAGGACGATGCTCGATTTCAAAAACGCACTCGTGTAACTGTTTAGCCTACACGCTATTTAGCCTTCTGGATTCTTAAATGCTGCGTGATCAGTTCTTAATAAAAAACTTCTTCCATAAAGATATTTGTATAGGTGTTTAATAGCCTTTACCATCGCTAACAATTCTTTGCACATAATTCTATAGTTTCTTTCAGGTACGGACATCACTTTTCTGAAATATCCAATTACCCGTTTTATGCCATCTTTAATTTCCGACAGCACTGCTGTGATGTATGTAAGACAAACCTCAACTCCATTCTAAGGTATCTGAGTGCGGGTGCGGTTACGTTCGTTTAAGTATTTCACATCAATCCTGGCATCTATTGCTCCATAAATATGGTTAGTATTCTTCAGTAAATTTTATAAGGGATTTTGCTATGTCGGTAAATCCACGTACAAATCCACGATAATAAGTACATAATCCTAAAAAGTTTTGTAATTCATATTTATCTTTTAGTAGTTGCCATTCTCATTTAGACTGAATTTTTTCTACTGCTGCACCTTTTTCAGACCTAAGTACTTCACTTTGTTTTGAAACATGTTGCGCTCTTTCGGATTAAGTTGTAGATGTGAACATCGCAGTTTTTGAAATACCTCTTCAAGGTTTTTTAGGTGTTCATCAAAGGACTTCCAACATCTATGACACCATCCATGTTTGCCATGACAACCCTCTTAGGATCTATTCCATTAGCATTTCCAACGTTGCTGATGCATTGCATATGCCAAATGGCATCACTGTGAACTGCCAGAAATTAGGTGTGTCTAAATATGTGCCATAAATCTTGGTGATCGGGCTCCATACCGACTTATCAATATCCACTTTTCATGTCTAAAGTCGCACACCATTTGAAGCCGGAACTTGTATCCAAGATGTCGTCAATTCTGAGTAGAGCGTGGCTATTCTTCTTGGTCACATTATTCAAGCAACAGTAATCCAGGCAGAATCTAGTGCTACTATCTTTCTTTTTAAAAAGTACAACTGGCATTGTTCAAGGACTGTTGGACAGCTCTATTATCTCTTCACGGCCATGTCCCTGATTATCTCATCGGCTTTTGCTCGTTTGGATAAAGGCAGGCTCCTTGGTCGTTGACGTATTGGTTGGGCATCGTTAGTATATATTTTGTGCGTAACAACGTTTGTTCTTCTCTTCAAACTACCATCAGTGACAAGTATGTCAGCATATCTTTGGATCAATCCACTTGCTTTATCCTTTTGCTCATAGGATAAACCGTACTCCAAGGATTCGAGTATAGAATGCAGCTTAGATAAATTCTTTACAAGCAGAACCTTCTCACCGGCTTTCCTGCAACATACCACAGATGAGATAGGTGTGCACATTCTTAATTCAGTGTTTTTTGTTAGGGTCATTTGGTAGTCATTCATAAAGTGAAGAGATGCTGTTTCCTTAGCCTCGATCAACACTTTTCCAGCTGAATTTCACAGCCAATATTTAGGTTGTTGATTTCTAGAATTCCTATGCATTTTACTCGGAAGTTTCCATCGAATTGGCCCATAGTGGTTTTTCTTTTTGGCGGTAAGGTTACCTCCTTTGCTAGAATAATTTTTATTGTGTGATAATCTCGTTGGTTAATAGGTATTTATTCGTCAACAACTCGTATAATGTGATTCTTCAAGTCTAAGGCAAAGCCAAACTCACACTTTATATCTATTCCCAATATGACAGGTTCTTCAATATCAGCTACTAGTATGCGATGCGTACACGTCCTACAACCGATCTCAATGTCTACAACAATTTCACCATGAATTTCTGCACGGTTTCCTGTAGCTGTACTTAATTGCAGTTGGGAAGGCAGTTATCTTCCATTCCCAATAATATTTGGTTTCGCTATTATGTTTGTTACTCCCGTACCCAGCAGTACTTGGAAGTTCTTCCCTGCGATGCATATATTTTAACGATGCCATTTGGATAGTGACTGCTGGGACATGGCTATTAGAAATCGATATTCACCTACATTTCCAATACCGTGCTTGTTTCCCCGCTGACATTTGTGCTTTAACTATTCTTAACAATGTTTATTCCAAACTCTCAACACCAGCTTTGTTTTCCTCCATGGCACGTACTAAACGTAACCCTTCAATGCTTCAAGTTCCTGTGCATGATTAAATACACTGTCAAGGTCACACGGACGTGCTAATGTTAATGCCGGTTGTGTTTCCTAATCCCGTAGTCCTTCCCAACTGCTTATACACCAATTTACCAATAAAACTTTCTGAAGTCGTTGGGAATACTAATCTCGCCAGCCGTCCAAATTCAGTTTCAAATGTCTGGGGGTTCTCTCAAATTTTCAGTTCCCGACTTCTTAACTGGGCACTGTTGCAGATATTTATCACCACACGGACAAGATAATCGAAATTGTTCTGCAGACAGTTTGGTATGGTTTGTAGAATACCTAAGGTATTCTCATATAGAGCAACTGCTAAGGTTGTTGCCTTTTCTTTAATTGTTCATCTATTCGATATTTCAGTTTCATGCTGTAATTGGCCCAAGATGTCTTCCCATCATACGTGGGTGCCTTCATATGTCTTCTAGTGCTTGTCAGGCCATTCTCAGCAATAGGCAGGCACCGTCCATTGATTTCTGTTGACTGTTGATGAAGTACAAAGGACAGCTCCTTATTTACGGCGAGGGCGATAAACGTTTGATGTAGTTCTTCACACTTCTTGGTTATTTCCTCATAATATTTTTGATTTCTTCTTTTAATCTCTGCTCCATTTTCTCCTACGTGATGGTAAATGCATTCACAATTTTCTCTTTCAGTTTATTTTGATTTGTATTAATGTATACCATTTTTCCTTGTAATTAAGCTGACTTAATTTAAATTCTTCATTTAATGCATTTTGATTTGATTAAATTTTATCTTGTAATTTACTTGATTGGATTTCATTTCTTCTTGTAATTTGTTTGTAATTTCTTCTTTATTTGAATCCATCTTAACCTTTATCTTTTGCAGCATTTCCATTAGCTATCCCATATTTCTATCGGCGCTACCTGTCACTGGCATATTGAAAACAATTAATACTAGATTTCACACGTAATGCAACAAGTGAATTGTTTTCAATGTCTTTATTTATCTTCACTGGCATAAATTATATATTTGCACGTATTCAATCTAATATTTTTTTGAGTACACTAATAATAAACATTTATATTTATATTTATTTATAACAGATTCTTAACAAGACAAGATTCTTAAGAAAACTAAACTAAAGGAATTTAAACTGCTAGTTATATAGAAAGGATAAACTCTGGAAATATTCCAGAATAATTGCTGCAATCTTATTTTATTTAAGTATTTATGAGTTGCAACAATGCGTCGTTTGTAATTACATCATTTATTTTAGTTCTATGAAACCTTCTGGCATATTTTAGAATCTTTAATTCTGTTACAGTATATTGAAACTTTTACCAATTGCTAAATTTAGGTGTTTTTATTCATAGCTAAATGAGATCCTACCTTCTCCTTCCTCAGTTAAAGAGATCTTTACTTTAGCACTGATTTTATATTAAGACTGTGATTTACTTCCTTTGAACAGCGCGATATTTGCTATGATCGCCATTGCTGGATGTAACGTCTAGTATTTCCTACAGAAAACCCACTTTTACGACGCTAATTTAATTTTTTTTTTAATTTCCCTGCTTAGAGAATTATTAGAATGGGTCAAAATTTCAGATGTGTTGATTTCAACATATATATTTTGAGGTTCCCTGTATGATGTTGGTCTGTCTGTCGTCTATCGCGATAATTCTAAGACAACTTAACAGATTACCTTCAAACTTTGAGGGTACAAATAAAGGAAGGTTTTTTTCACAGGTGAAAAGCTTTTAATAGTGATCGGTGAAAGGATTGGTTAGGATAGAGAGAATGACAATAAATTTTCAAGATAGCATATATTTTCAATTGAACTATGTGAAAGAACACATTGAAATTCATCATACAGTGCCGTATATTTTTAAGTGGTTATTTTCAAATATGGAAAATTTTTAAAAAATGTCGACAAACGTTTTTCTACGATAATTCAAAAACGACTTACTGGATTTCTCTTAAATTTTAAGGGTACAAACTAGACGAGATTCTCTTGTATTGTAAAGCTTTTGTTGGTGATGTGTAGAAGGGATTGGGTAAGTTGAGAGTAGAACATTTTTTCGAGATTTTCCAACATTTCGACTTTAGAAAAAATGCCCGGGAATGATTTGTCCACGATAACTCAAAAACTACGTAACAATTTGCTCGAAAATTTAAAGGATACAAATTAGAGTAGGTTCTCTTAAGTTGAAAAGTTTTTGGTGGTAAGCGGTAAAAAGGGTTAGGTGAGTTTCAATATAGCATATTTTTAATTAGACTATCTGAAAAAAGATATTCATCTGAATACAGTGGCATATTTTTCTGGAATAGTTTTCCTATGTGATGGATTTTGAATAAAATTCCGGTGATCAGTTTACAAGTAAGGAGGGACAGCATCGCGTTTGTACAATAGCAAAGCCGAGGTATTTGAATGTTATCATTACGTTATTTTACCTTTGATGTTTTTTATATGATTAATAGAACATAATTGGGTTTATTTAAAAATATAAATGCGGAATTTAAATTTAAAGGATTTTTTACAATTTTTGATAGAAGTTTATTATTGCATAAAAATTATGCAGTCCCCATCCAAGACCTTACTGTGCCTAACCTTGCTTTCCTTTTGTGATCGCTGTAAAAAAATCTAGTGTAAGACAACACACGACTTTCTCTTACACATTTTAAATTTAAGTTGAATTTATTGACGTTAGTGACTTTCCTATACACCTA
The DNA here is from genome assembly GCA_024586415.1 of Phrixothrix hirtus. NCBI lineage: Eukaryota > Metazoa > Arthropoda > Insecta > Coleoptera > Phengodidae > Phrixothrix > Phrixothrix hirtus. Next base: position 10,350 of record JAHWXV010436356.1, read on the forward strand.
AATTATAAACTTTAAAATTAATTTAAAAGCATAAATAATTCATCGATTCATAATTTCCTTTATACATGTACTATGAGTTTTATAATTAAATTTTGAGCTCATTTAAAGCAAAAATAATTTATAGATTTAAATAAAAAGTAATTGAGTATATAAATAATGCACACAAATCATTAAAATATTAATTTATTTTTATTTTGAGGACGATAATAGAAACGGTCACCCATCCAAGTTACTCGCCAGACAAAACCTTGCTTAACTATAGAGATTTTTCTCAATAACTAACTTCAACGATTTTCTCAGAAAAACCAATTAGTTCATGTAATATAGCATTACAGGCACAAGAAACGTGGCGAGTTTTAGAAAAATCGTTAACGCCGTTTTCAAAAAAATTGCAAAAAACCTAAAAATCACAAGAATAAAGTGGCATTTCCGGTCATTCGATTTTAACGAAATTCTTACGCGAAAGTGCTAAAACTTGTATATAAAATTTCACTTTTCTACGACGTTTAGTTTTCGAGATATCTTGACCACATACGTACGCACACACACGCGCGCGCGCGCACACACAAACCAATTTCTGAAAACATGTTTTTCGGATTCAAGGACCTGAAAACGTGAATTTCCGCTAAAAACTGGACATTGAAAATTTTGACCGAAAACAACTTTCTCTAATTATATTTCATATACGTAAGATAAAGTAAAAAGCTAAAAAAATGAACGAAGCGACAAACTTAGTAATTTGCGAAAGGGAGTTGAAGGGACGGTGCATGCATATTTATAATTAGTTACGCCTTTGGAACTAAATTTACCATAAATGTTAAATCGTCATTTTCAAGTTTGTTGGTAACGCTTAAACGGCAACCAACGTAAATTAATGTAAAAGCTATGTTACTATTATATTATGTATGCACTTGACAACACCTGAAATTGATTTAGAAATGCATGTAATTATTATTTTTTTATACTACTACTACTACTACTACTACTACCCATCACGCCATTCCCTTACCGGGGTAGGCAAAACCACTAACAAACCTCCACTTTCACAACCACTGCATGCACACA
>JAHWXV010436420.1:0-10412 GCA_024586415.1 Phrixothrix hirtus
ATGTAGAATTTAATCTACGAAACCGTTCGTAATTAAAAAGAAATTTATTTGAGAAATTTGGACTTTTTTATTTATAACCTATATTCAACAAACTCAAATTAGGAAATTAAATTCATTAATTATTAATTAATTAATGAAATAAGATTCAGTTTTGTTTGCGGTTTGAGTTTGTGTAGCATTGAACTCTTACCAGTTGGTTCTACGAATTGGTTACCATCTTTTTGTCTGGCTTGGGCTTGCATTTGATTTAAATTCCTGGAATGTTACATTTTTAATAACGGTTCTTTGAAGAAAATTAGATTTCATTTGTTTAAATAATTTCTAACATCGCATTTTCCTTTTGTATTATTAAATTTTAGCAAAAGAATATTTTATAATTTATATTTGTCTGCATTTTTGAATTTTGAACAGTTTTATACATTTTAATGCAGTTTTTTTATTTAAAACAATTGTTTGTAGCAAAATAGAATGAAAATAGTCTTTTTCGTTGGCGATGCGTCAAATTAACCGAACTTTTGACGTGTTTACGCTTTGGACTACCGGCACACTTAATTATCACATAACAAACACTAATTAACACAATCACAATTAAGTTTGAAAGATGAGAACACGTAGCAAGGTGTTGTATATAAAGTAATATAAATTAGTATGCGGCTTAAAATACCTATATTTGGTCTAATAGGCTAATAGAAGTAGAAAGTGTTCTGAAAGGAATGGACACAACCTTAGAAAAATATTAACAGCCATGCGAAAATCGAATCAGAATTTCCAGATTGGTGCTCTGACGTGTAAATCAGTAAATTACTTCCACGACCAACAAATTATTTGAAAATTTTCTTTAAATTGCACCATTATGAATAATTATATAAGATATTAATTTATGACTATCTTATAGAACATTAGGAGAGCTTTTTCTAAAATTGTGTCCATCTCTTTTAACATATTTTTGGATTTTATTTGTCTGTTATACCACATAATATAGATATTTTAAGCCGTATATTACTTTATATACAACACCTTCCATTACTTAACTAATTCAGTCGATTAGACATAAAGTTTAATTTAAAGCTTGACTATCTTACGGTTATATTGAACATACACATTGACCTTAGATGTTAATCTGTCGGAGGACATCACTTCTAATGTTCCACAAGGCAGTCAGAAATTAACAAATATACAATTATACATAGTAGCATGCTTTGAAGAAACGTTTTCAGGAGATCCGTTGGTCGAGGCGATAGTATAATAGTTTTGCAAATCCGGGATCGATTCTCGGCTGTCCCTTAAAATCTTTCTAAAATGGTATCCATTCCTTTTAGAATACCTTCAACTTCCATATGAACATTGTGCGATTTTAAGAGGTACCTGAGGGTTGCCAACACCTTTACTAAAACGAGCATTTTTATTTCAGACAATTGCAGCTAATATCTGTAGAGATATTAGGAGGATTCTTTTCAAACTACAAGTTCAGTTATTTATGTCACTATCAGGAAATGTCTGAGGAAATATTGTCTAATACGTGAAAATTAGGTTCTTACTGCACCATTCTATTAATTAATCCACCTTATTTATCTGTTACCTAAAACGAGAAATTTACGTCAAAGCGGGAAGTAATACTCAGTACTTACACTAGTTTTTGAAAGTTATTATACCTTAGTTAGAACGGTACCTTTATCTATACCTAATTTTCAATACGGAAAACTTTTAGAGAATCTAAGAGGTCTATGGTAAATAATAAATTAAATAACTCTACGTACATGTTTGGATCACAACAGATTGAAACCAAAAAGTGTTTAATGGTTTAATGATAATAGATTTTTATCGCATCTTGTTTTAAGAAATTTAAACTAACAGTTTATTTTATAAAATAGTTATGGTATGTTTTGTATATGAATTAAGGAAATCACATTAAATATAAATTTTAACAAAACCTAAGTTACAGTCGTCCCACTCGAAACGTTAATTTATAATGGATTATTCGTGCTTACGAAGCTTGAAAGTGCTGCAATTATATATTTTTTTAATTTTGCTCGTCAATTTATAAGTTTGCAATAAATCGTAACGACTTGATTAATCAATGTCTTTAATGCTTACCTCTAATGAACTAAGGGGAGTCACAAATGATAACAATTATCATTTCTTTTTCCGTATAAAATTTGTTAAAATAACATCCCTTATTATATGACTATGGCGTTTTGCAATGATTGAGCACGTGAAAAAGAAATAGGAAATCTGAAATATTGATGAACCTATCTAAGAAAAAAGATCAGACCTGTCTATGAATGCTTACTTAACGAATCCGATCATAGGATAGGAAATCACCTGAATTTGGATAATTTGTTGGGAACAACAGCTTGTTCTAAATACATAACCCAACAGATGTCGACAATCTTTGACTCTTGGCAATGAATCATCTAGCATCAGCAAGAATGCAATTTTGCTGCATTTAAAATTAAAATTCTGTATCAAGGTTCATGGATTACTATCAGCTTCGTTCTTTTTTCATTCTTCCTTTCATTAAGTAAGAGACAGGTAACCAAGAAACAATTATAACAAATGCTATTAAATTACGTACCAAGAAATATACTTGAACAAAAGAATATATTAACCTTAATATATTATCCATTTAAAATTTTTATTCAAAACATGTATTAAAAATAATGAACTGAAATTTTAAAGTTCCACGCTTAGATTGGTCCCATTGAATCTTTAATTTCAATCTGTCAAATACTTTGTTGTTAGCAGCTTCGCAAATTGAAAGTGTTTTTGTTTGTTTTGCTATGGATAATATTGAAAACCGTATGTCATTAGGTTTCTGTATATGAAAGGTTTGAAAATTCAGAACTTTTTCGATGATTCTGCTGCTTTATATACGACCATAAAAAATTGAGCAACTGAGTTCTAACGTGGCCGCACAAGCATCTAAGATTAATACCAGAAATGGTCGCAAAAATCTACGATATGGCTATAAAAGACCGTAGACTGAAATTGAGCCAAATTGCCAGTACTGTGGGTATTTCAAAAGGAGCAGGTGTGCAATATTGTAACACAAGAATTATGCATGAAAAAGGTGTCTGCAAGATGGGCGCCAAATTTACTTCCATTGGCGCGAAAACGAATGCAGGTTTAACTGTTGCAAAAATCTTTGAACTGTTTTCAAAAGGATTCAGCTGATGTGTGAAAATTTATTACCACAAATGAAACATGGTTCATTACTGTACCTCGGAAATAAAACTACAATCTAAGTAGTGAACGTGACGGCCTCAAAGAAAGGCATGACAACGAAGACTGCCAGAAAGGTAATGGCGTCAGTTTTCTGGAATGCTAAGGGAATTCTAATGGTTGCTTACTTTATAAAGGGGCGAGCAATAAATAGCGATTATTATGATAACTTTTAGGCATGTTGAGCGAAAAAATTCTCGGGGAAAGGCCCAATTTAACACAGAAATAGATCATTTTTCATCATGATAATTCCCACCGTCACACTAGTATCGCTTCAATGACCAAGATTAACGAATTAAGATATGATTTACTTCCCCGTCCACCGTATTGGCTCGACTTAGCTCTATTGGATTTTCACCTACTTCTCATACTAGGAATTTTCCTAAGACGGTGGTAAAGGTGTTCAACTGACAATGAAGTAAAACCCTCAGCAAATACCTATTCCGCCGGACGAAAAAGATTGTTCCACGATGGACTTAAAGCATTGGAATATCGTTGGAATAAACGTATTGAACGTTTAGGAGATTATGTTGAAAAACAAAAACATTTTTATAATAGTAATGGTTTTCTTTCATTTTTAGGCCGCCTAGTTAACATTTCGGCTTCGAACAATAGAAAAAATACAAGGTATTAGTAATTTTAGTAAGTAAGTAATTTTTTTGCTTGGAAGAAAACTATTTCTTCTATTATTTAATAAATTTGCTACCGAAGTTGTTGCTAGAATGCGAAGCTTTCACCTACACCGCATTTTACACAAGCCTCTGACAATTTGTTTAATGAATAGCTAAAGTCACATTGAGAACTATCTAATTCACATTCGGCAAGATTTCAAATAATTGCCAAAATTTACCAGGCCGCATAAATGAGCATGCCTAATTATATATTTGCGCTTCTGTTCGATATCAAATAAATAATATGAAAAAGTCATTAAAATTTGTGTAAAAATCCTTATTACTCACATAAAATAACCTTTAATTAAAGAATACCTTTAACTACAATTGAAATTCGATGCTAAAAAATTAATAAATGACTATTTAAAATTTTAAAGATTTCCTTATATCTTCCTTATAAAAAATATTTCACTTCTTAGCAAGTTATAGCTTTACTAGTGCTATAAATCACAAAAATTGGATACGAATGTATAATTTTATACATATCCATTTAGCCACGGAATATTTAAAGATCACAACACAACATCTTATTATACTTAAATTAAACTATGTTTGTACTAGTTTCTTAAATTAAAGAAGTTTTCTGCATACTGGCATCACGATAAAAAAAGTCTCTTCAAAACCTGATGTGTATAGCGGTATTAAAGTTAAATATGCATAAATATTAAAAGAAAAGAATTTAACTTTTCCACGTATATAAATTGTCCGATGTCTTGTAGTTAATTGTAAACTGTAATTATTACTGATTAGCTTATATTTCATTAAATAAAATTTTAATATAAATATCGTATCTAAAATTTAGGTACTGTAAAATATAATACTGGTATTAGTATTGGAAATAGGACAACATTTAGTGTTTTACATAAATATCAACATACAAAATTTTAACTGAAAAAATGGCAACAGCCGAAAACTTTTATAATTACAAATGTCCTATTAGAACAAGCAAATCTCATTATCTCTAAAAAGACTTGTTTCTACTCAGATAAAGTAGTCTCAAGTTGCCTGTTAATTTTATAGAACGACCGCAGAACATTCGTCTAAGTCATCCCTTCTGTTTTGTTGGTAAAGTAACTTACTACAGTGAAATTAAAACAGTATAACATAAACTGTTTTATTACTTAAAATAAATTTCCATAGAAATTTTTTATTTTGTCTTTTAACGTATAACTTGTACGACTTGAACGGTGCATTTAAAACTGTTGTCTTTATAACTAATTGAAAATCTTTTGATAACTGTTAACCAAGAAATCATAGACTAACAAAATTATTAATTAAATAAAAGCTTCTTAGAGGACTATTAGAATCAAACTAATTTAAATTAAATTTTATGTAAACTGCTGAAGTTAATTAAAAATCTAGGAATCTATAAAAGTAGAAAGTTTCTACCCAATTCTATATGCGCTGGGAAACGAATATTACGATTAAATTTTAATATAATATCTCATGGTAAATTAAAGTATTAATTTAAAAAGCTAACCAAAAGAAAGTAAATATTTATACAGTTTTATTCGGTGTTATTTAAACTCGATCTTTGTATTCCTGTGCAAAGTATAAATTTGTGATGTTAATTGTTAAACAGTACATAGCAGTTTAATCAACATTTTTAGATCCGAAGTTTATAAGTAATTATTTAATTGATAAATCTTAAACAAAATTATAAATATTATAAATGTCCGTAGCTAGTACAATATAAACAACATTATGAAGAATATGCGTTTCGGTTGAGAAAGTCATTAAAAAGAAAAGCTTTTTAAATATTTATGTACCTAAATGGAATTGTTAATATTATTCTGTGTATTGAAATGCTTTTATTTGTTTAATAAAAATAACGAGAACGCAAAATGGAATGTAGGAAACTAAAAATAGCAGTTTTAGGATTAGAGGTTTTCTATGATATATATCTTACATTCCGTCTTATACTGATATAAACAAATTTATAAATTTATAACTAGTTATACGTTAACGTAATTATAATTGTAAATATAATTAGCGCAACGCGACTTAAAATCGAATTTTATATCTTTGTGCTATTTGAAGTCCACTAATTTATACACTTTAATAAGTTTGTAACTTTGGAACGAGTGGAGCACCAACAACACCTCGTCAACTAAATCAAAAGTTTACAAATATAAATATTTGCGTGCCAGATGTAATCGGTGCATAAGGACATAATCCGTGGAAAAACAAGTGGCATGTAGTTCGTGGACTAATTAACTAAAGTAAAAAGCGCTGAAAATGATAGAGAAATCTACTAAAACGGACGTGACAAACCGAGAAGTGTAACATGCATTAAAATAAAAAAGACGTATATATAGAAACAAAAACTTTTAAAAATCTCATGAGTTAATTACGATACAGAGAATTAATATAAGTGAGCACCAGTTATTAATCACCTACAAAAGAAGCATTGCACAAATTATTGTTAAAAGACGGTGTGCGCATTTGCAATAGAGAGAAAGAGAAAAGTTTGTGCTCTCCGATACATGAAATGAATATCGATGCTACTCGCTATATAAAGACGTCCAGCTCAATTTGTGACTAACTTCACCTATTCTTTATTTGCAGTAGAAATAATGTTAAAATGTACGTACATTTGGACCACATTCTAGTACGTGTAAACGTGCTCAAATATTTTGGGAAATTAAACTTCTGATAATTATTCACGAACACCCTGTATGTGCATTCCATGCATTTTTTTAATTGCATAGTTAAGAATGTCTTGATAATAGTTTGTTTAGTGCAACGACAATTTCAAACATTTCAACATAAATAAATAATTTAACAGTAAATTTTTCATTAGACACTGTAACATGCCGCCGCCTATTAGAAGCCTATTTTAGTATTTTTAATTATTTTATGACGTGTAAATCAATTTCTGAAACGGAACGATAAAAGCACGAATACGTTAAGTGCTAAATTCGGTTAAAACAGTAACTGCGATAAACAATTTTCAAGTGATTGTATGAAAAAGGCAATTTATTCAACAATATAACTATTTATTTGTATAACAATAACAAATTCATAAATGTTTATAATGTGAACTGTTACCAAAATGTACAAATCAAATTAATTACATAAAATAGCTAAGGAAAATCAAATATAAAAAAATATTCAGTCAGAAATTGTTTAACAACACCATGTAAATTAATAATGTAAACTGTTGTAAAATATATATTTCCAGGAATATTCTTCATGCATTTAGAAGCCATTGCTGCCATGTTTCTGTTTCAGTGTACTTCGGTAAGAGCATTCCGCATGTGCCCCAGGGTGGCCTCAGTTTTCCTGGGTACACGGTTGCATCGGTAACAATATACACTTAGGTTTAGCGTAGCATGTATTTCGACGATGGCCTCGTTTTCCACAGCGAAAACATACCTCATCTCTGTTATAGGGTACCGAAGTTAAGTTATTTTTGGTTACCGGTTTCAATTCAACTTTTTTGCATCCCGCGGGCTCTACCGCAGCAGTAACCTGTTTTTCCTTTTTGGGGTTGTTGCCTGTCTCGGCTATATATGCTTGGCTAACATTAGGTAGTGGTCTAAATGTCTTGGTTTGCGCCAGTAACGTCCCCAAGTCTTCACCCATCTTTACTAGGGCTCCTAGGTTTTCGAAATCTTTGCAGCGTGTTTTATATTCTGGCTTCAAATTTTCATATATGCGTGTCTGTACGGCGATTAAGTATTCTTTTATGCTTTCATTTTGACCTTGTGTTCTTGCCCTTACTTTTTCTTCTAGACGGAAAAAGTATGTGGTTGGTACGTAAAATATTTTCAAATCTCTGACAAAATCTTGCCATGTGCCACAGGACTGTTTTTTATTTCTGTACCATAATAGTACTTTTGCCTTGAGTTATTCAGGCAGTGCGGAGAGTAATTCGGCGCCAAAAAATTCATAACAATCCCGTAGTTCTTCTATTCTTTCTAGAAATAATAATGCGTTTGCGACTCCGTTATATTTAAGGCCCCATTTTTTTATGGAATTGCAGACCTGTTCTTTGTTTGTTAGAGGTATTACGGAGGATCTGTTAGAAGCAACTACAGCAGTTTCGTTGAGATTTTCGGAAGATGATTGCGGGTCTGTTATCTTCAAGATTTATCTGAAACATAAATCAAAGTAATCTATTGATTTATACCGGTCTCGGGCACTAAACCATGAGTGGCTACGGAATTTTCTTTCTGGTTAGTTGGGGGAACTGATTCGGCGATAGGATTTTTCTGATGGTCCCATCCTTGCTGTGAATCACTAATGTGGTTATTTTGATACCTCCTTGTCTTTTGGCATCCACTACTTGGACATCACTTTTGTATTTAGGTTAGTTATTCGGAGTCCTTGCTTAAGGGCGTCATTTTGGTAACATCTTCCGATTCGGTCAGGTACAGTGCTAGGGTGCAATTTTTTGTAGTACAACTAATTTATATTGGTCATAGTCGTTAGGATGTTCTTTAATTTTTTTCTCTAGCTTAGTCGTCCATACGCAAAACATTGGTTGGTTTATCGGCTTTTCTTAATCGGTGGCGGGGTGGCTAGAAGTCTTGGACGGACCCATGGAATTGTAGGTTTAAATGCGTTTTGATGGATTGAAATCTGTTACAATTTTGGAAAAGCTAGAACCGGCTCTTAATGAATGAGAAGTCTTAATTTGAGTAAAAGCTTGCGGCTTAAATTTTCAAGATTTAATGGTACGCCAAGATGCTATTGATTCACCGTCAAAATGTCCTTTTATTCTTGGATACGAGTGCGCTGGGGAAATTGAACTCAATGGAGAAGGCATTGAAGGATTTGCTATAGGAGATAAAGTGTTGGCATTGCCCGAATACAGAGTCTGGACTAAGTTGGTAGCTGTCCCTGCTCGAGCTCCATTTTTTGTAACGGCCTATTTGGGTTGGTAACAGACTTTACTTAAGAATACTTTTCGATGTCAACAGGACCGTTACTTAAATGCTTAGGTAACTTTTAGACAGTCGGAGGAGGGAGGTTCAATTGGTGGTGTCTTACAGCGTTATTTCTCGTTGAAAAAAATTAATGGGCACAGACGAGCACCTTTTAGCGTTCTATAAACATTAACTTTTCGATTATACCTCGTAGGTAAGATCGTTGTATATTATACCTTTGTACTTTTTGTGATTACCTCGTATATATACTTGGTTAAATTTATGTATTCATTACAGAATAACATTAGCCTGTTTAAAATGTTAAAATGTCAGTACATTAAGATTTGCCTTTCTTTCAGCAGGTCAACTTTGTACATTTGGATTATTAATATGAAGGGGGTTTTCGTGTGATCCAATCTGTAGATCGGTGTAGTGCTTATTTAAGAATAATCTTATCTGTAGTAGAGATATTATATACAGTTAAGCAAAATGCGAAAGAAACTACGCTCTGATTTTATTTCAAGGGTTGACGGCGATTTTAATAAGCGTAGGAAACATTTATATTTGTCTGGTGACATATTGTTCATATAGCAACAAATTTTTTGTTAAACTCTAGGAGGAACTGTGTGCTTTACAGCCGTAGTAAGTTCGCTATCTAATTTTTCCTTGTCGGCATCCCGGTATTTATAACATTTGCCGGCGTTCTCAAATGCGAGCGGGGATAAAAATTTTAGTTTCAAAACTTAAGAGTTTTTCCATTTTTTGATGAGCATTTTTGGCGGTCCCAATGTACTTAATTTTTGATACTACTTTCAAATTTTTGTCATTATTATTAACTTAGTTATAATAATAAACATTTTTACATAACGGTATACATCTTCAAATTTATATTTACATGAAGTATATTTTTATTGGTTAGATAATTATTGTTTCTACTCTACGGCCTATGTGAAATTTTGAATGTAACGTATCGAATTTCTTAGAATTTCGATAAGGCACATGTGTCTGTTGGCTTGTAAAGGCATGGAGATTATTCCTGGTATTATATAACAGTTTACATTTTTAATTTACATGATTGTTTTAAACAATTTCTGACTGGATATTTTATTTATATTTGATTTTCGTTAGCTATTTTATGCAATTAGTTTGCTTTTTATATATTGGTAACGGGTTACAGTAAAAACATTTATGAATTTGTTATTGCTACACAAATAAATAGTTATATTGTTGAATAAACTGTCTTTTCCATTCAATCACTTAACAATTGTTTATCGCGGTCACTGTTTTAACCAAATTTAGCACAACGTATTTGCGCTTCTATCCTTTCGTCTCAGAAGTTGATTTACACGTTACAAAATAATTAAAAATTCCGGAATCGGCTTCTAAAAGGCGGTGGTACGTTACATGTTGTTAAAATGTAACAAGTTAAAATAATTTATAGTCGCGGGGACCTTACAGCCGCGTTGTATCAACACACCGCGTGAGAATGTAACAACTGCTTCACGATTTCCTAAAAACGTTGTTACGACAGTCTTGAGGCACACAAATTAGCTTCACGTCAAGATATGTGAACGCGATTTAAAAACGCCTTGCAATAAGTAAATTGACTTTACGTCTAGGAGTGTATCCATTGTTTTGTGTAATT
>JAHWXV010436421.1:0-10546 GCA_024586415.1 Phrixothrix hirtus
CAATGGTACAATTATTTTTATAAGATGTTTTTATGTCGTATGGTTTTAGTGCTTTATTAATTTGTTCTGCTAGGATTGGTATGTAAGGGATTGTCATGTATTTTATAATCTTATTATTACATTCGAATTAAGTAAGAAGTACTTGGTCAAATTCGACAAACATTTCGCATATGCTAGGTTTATCGACACCTTTTCTATGTTATCAGCTATAATCACATGAGCATATGTTCGAGGCACGACCTGATTCTTTCTTTTCAATAATCGCTCTATGCATAAACGGTTGGTTTTTCTTTGTGATACTATAATACCTACCACCGGTATGTATTTCGCTGATTTTCTAATTAACATTATTGGTAATTGTTGTCTTGTATTTATTAATTTACCGCTGAGGACTACGTTCCTTCAGGTGTTGTTATCATGACGCTGCAACCTTATGGGTGCTGATTACTGGTTACTCCTAGCCTCAAAATAAGGTCGTACACATGTTTTTTATTTCTTCGTATTGTGTCGCTCAAGCTGAAGTGCGCGGTTATGCCGATTATTCAAGTTAATAGCTACTTATTATAAATAAGCTACTATGTACTTGGTTAACATCTTCGTTGAATCTTTATCAAGCTAGCTTCGCCACATATGAAGCCATACTTTCGTTCTCTGCATTTTAGCTTGTAAATTATAAGATATGTAATATTTTAGTCACATAAATTTCAATGCACTAAAGTTATGCTATTCACTGTAAGGTAACGCCGTCTAATTCAATATTAATTTAATTTACTTTTGCTATTTATTTTAAAAATGCTACAAACTTTACTTTTCAATCTTCCACTATCATAAAGTTATTGTTTATTATTTTTAATTAATTTAAGATCCAGTTATTTGAGTGGATATATACATGCACATGCTTGGTTTATCTCGAAAACAAAACGGTCGCAAATGGACCATCAATCTACTTGTTTTTAGGAAAATTTGTTTTATTACTTTGGCTGATAGTTTATTATGACTTAGTAACGCTTTTCTTCTCATTTAATTTAATTTGCTGCTTTTCAATCACTCGCGTCCAAGTAAGACGTTATTACTATTTAGATTCATTTGTTACCGTTTGATATACGAGGTACGATAGTTTAATTAGTATGTTTTACATTACTCGTAATCCTCAAAAGGCAAGTTCAGTAACTTTTGCTTGATGTATACGTCCATTCGAGGACATAAATTTCACTTTATTATAGTATCAGTACTTAACGTTTTTGTTGAATTGCAATACCTTTTTTATCTGTTGATTTCGCCAGTATGGGGGAATAAATACTGCTGTTAAAATTATCTGCTTTGAATTATTTTCGACGAGCAACATTACCTAACCCTTTTTCAGCTAGGTGGAGCTTCTGGCTGCTGGACCATCGATACACACTGAGAAAATTTAGGGTAAAATAAGTACACCACATGTCTCGTCGTTCAGGTGTGTGCTGCCTCTGCAATTCTCATCCTTATACTTTATTGGAAGCTAACCTACGTTGTGCTGACCCCGACCCCTCTCCGGCATCAAACGAGCCAGCTGGCACAATCGAGTCTTGCGACGTTGTGTGTAGACTCATAGTCACGTTGCACGTCGTAACTATGTTTAGAAATTTTGCAGGGCGTAATTCTAGAAACATATTAGATAACACACAAAAATTATTAACAAAACAACACAATTTATTAACTTAGTTTCAACCCAAATAACACAGCTTTGATATCACCTGTACATAGACTAAACTTAAATCGTAATTCAAACATGAAGCTCTGAAATATCTTAAAAAAATTTAGCTATAGCGGTACAATTTTATTATACGCAATTAATATTTAAATCCATTCAGTTAAAAATAATTTTAGAATTTCACATCAGAGCATCTTACGCACAAAGGATTAAAACTGCCGTTAAAGATAAGACTGAAATAAACAAAAATTGGACTTATGTACAATTAAATAACATATAATGACATAGACTGCTGGTTCACTGTTTGTTTGCTTTTAAAAATACCGCTATCAAAAATATATCAACTGGTAAACAAAGTACCTTAATTACATTTAGTACAAAAATATACAAACTAGAAATCTGGAAATTGAGCAGTTTTACTTAATATTCCAAACCAATGGGAACTTTTATCCCGCATTTCAATAGGCAACTTATTTAGGAATACTTATCTACGCTGAAGATTGGCCATGCCGTTAAATGAAAAGTTTGTATCCCAGCCCTTATGGTTCCATCTAGTGTGAGTTTACTCAAATAAATTCCTTAGCATTGCTTTTCTAATGGTTGTACTAAACAAAGAAACCCTAATTGAAAATAAATTCACCTAATTAGAATTAATTATAAAAAACGTTTATAATCTACCTTGTTGAAATTAGGGAAAATAAAATTATCGATTTACTACTGAATCTATTCACAACATTTTAATTGGATTCAGGCCGCATTAAAGTATTTCTTCCCAGTTAATTAAAATGTATGCCAGGTTTTATTTATCATTTATTATTTAAGACACTTTACAATTATTTGCTTCGCCCCCGTACATAACATTTTGACATCAAGGAAATCATATTCTCCGAGTAAAAAGGAAGTTGAGGTCGACATATGTGCTTACAGGGAATTCTGACATTTGCCATTTTAGCGAGCGGTTTTCGATTCCTCACAATTAAATCAATTTTTTTGAAATATAGTGGACTTTAAATGGAACCGAAAACCGCTCACTAAAATGGCCAACGCCCGAATTCCTTGTAAGCACATTTGTCGACCTCAACTTCCTTTATGCTTAGAGAGTATGATTTCGTAGATGTACAGTGGCGAAGCAAATAATTGTAAAGCGTCTTAGATAAGAAATGATAAATAAAGCGTGGCATAATTCGGCTAAATGACCCTCTTGCGTACCGGTAGGTACGAAATAGTGGGTAGGACTGTATAAGCCGTACTAACTTTGAATCTACTTATTGATTTGAAATTGGGACAATTTGTTATAAAATTAAATCATTATTGCTATTTCTTAAAGCTTGCCTGCCTATTCAAGCATTAATCATCTAAGTATTCATTTTTAATATCCTAAAATGAAATTATTGTTGCCCTAGAAGGAACCCCCTTTTGAAAATTTTTAACGATGACAATTTAAGAATAAGGTCAACGTCCAGTGCAATGATCTACAACTACTCTTCTTTTTTTTAAGGAAATCGTTGCAAGTCCTATATTAATAGTAACTATAAAAGTTAATTGATCTCTGCCGAATAACGAATTGTTTAAATAAGCTTTCTATCCATATTTATACCACTTCATAAATCAATAAGCTGAAATTTTAGAGAAAGTGGTTTTATTAAACGTAGCTCAACAAATTTTGTATTGGTGTATGTAGCTCACTACTAGCAACAAGTTTAGTTAGTTTATCTAATCCTTTAAAAGCGGGTGAAATTAAAAGCTGTTATGGATTCAAAATTTAACTCCAGACTTTAAATAATATTTAACGTATTTTTGAATAGTAACCACAAAAAATTAAACTCAAATTGAATATTCTTTCATTATCAGGAATTGTGAAGCTCCGAAGGTTGAAGAATATATTAAAATTAATGAAATGTAGCAGCTGCAAAAGGAATGTTCGATTTAAATACGTCCAATTACATTCGTTATTTAATTACAACTATATTTCCTAATTATTTTTTATACATTGGCCACAGGGTTGATAAAATGAATTAAAGGCGTTTTCTTAATAGACGTCACCAATTAATTATGGTCTTTGAAGCTATTTTTAATATATTAAATAAGTTGTAGTAAAGCATTTAAATAAAATTATAGTCAATGAAAAGAAGCTTATACGTTATCGACAATATTCTAAAGTTTTGTTTAGTTTGTTTTTCTTTAGAACGTTATTAATTATTGTTATTGTATTTAGTTGTTATGTTTATTTGAAAACCACTTACTTTTTCTACTTACTGGTAAAGACAAGTCAATGTAAATTAATACCAAGAAAATATGAGTAGAATAACTACATGAAACATTTATTTCTAGAATCACATTGAGATAATTAATGAAAATTATAAAAACGCTTTAAATCAGATTTTATCAATGCTTATTATGTTTTCTATTTAGACAACTGCCTTGTAAATATTTATAAGTTATTAGATATTTCCCATTTCTTTTAGAACTTGCTATTACTAATCATGATATAGCTGATTTCCGAAGCTTACTACCCCTTCTTTCCTATTTTTAAAGAAATTCCATCTTAACTTTGTGTTTAAGAAATGACAGATAATTCTGTGTGCGACACATCTTTCGTCATATCCCTTAGAAATAACTTCAGACCTGGGATCCTATTTTCCAATCTGTTAAAATCCACCACTTATTGTAGGAGTTCTAGCTGTCACAACGTCCCGAAAATTGGTATAAACAGTTCTAATAACATCTCTAGGGGGCGTACCTTTTACGAGTGCTTTAGCGTCACACTTCCTAAATACTCTTAACAAGCGTTGCCAGTATCACCCGCCAAAGAAGTTAAATATATAAGAGAATATCCTTTACAAAACTGAAGTGCTCTTTAGAAACTATATTTTAGATTTGACGAATGCAATAGCATTCGTTTTCCTCTTCAGCTGCTTTGCGATTATATCCTTACGCCTAGTTCTATATTAACTATTGTAGGTGGTTCCCTTTCAAGTACTCAATATCTTTCACTCGTTAACTTTCACGGAAGGAACATGTCATATTCCAACAGTTTTTATCTGGCATACAGTTTTTGGATAATTTACTTTTAATTTAATTTGGAGACATCCTTATATGCTCTTGGAACCCTCATGGATTAATACAAAATCACATAAGATCCAACATTTAAAAGTTAAATAAACTCACGCAACACATATTTCATTTTTATAAAAAGATTGGGTATAGAATAATATGCAATTGTGCTTTAAACCTAAACTAGGTAGTTTCTCAAATAACAAAAAAGGAATAGTTGGGAACTAATAAACTTTGACAAGGGTGGCAATTACATTCGCAGAGTGGATATACTTTTCATAGTGTATGAAATAAACTAAAGATCGAAGTGCCAAGACGAGTTGTACCTAATAAAATCAGTATACAAGAAGAATTTTGGAATCATAAAATATAAAAAACTCAAAAGGGCCAGTGTAAAATGAATTACTTTCAACTTGTGGCATCGCAAGGAAATTTCACACAGAGTTAAAGTGCCCACGAACAAAACAAGCGGTTTTTCAACGATTTCAAACTGACATGTTGTAAGGTCAGTTTGAAATGTAGTCATCTAATTTGTCAAATAAATCAGGATAGGAAATCCACAGACATTGATAAAAAACTCTAGATCACGAAAACCCATCATCTTTTCGTTCAAAGGATAACGTACCCAATAACGTTAGCGGAAAGCTCAACGTTATCTTGCCATGTAAGTCACATAACTAAGTATACTAAGTACTCACGTAGAGCGTATAAATGAGACTAACTAAATAAAATTAATATCGCACTTATTTCAATTTTTCGGATAAAAATAACACAACTGTAAAATTATTGTTCTGCAAAAGGGACCATAACAAATCCTATAAAATTACGTTGGTTATACAAGACTACAATCAGTTCACTTACTTTTTAATTGAAGTAAATTGATTAATTTTTTTAGAGTAATTACTGAATCTGACAAAGGGTAAAGAATAATGCCGTATCAGTAGTGTATTTTACTTTTAATTTTTGTGCAGTGAGGTAGTTAGTAGAGTAGTTCTCTTGGTCTAGGATCTTTCAGTTTTTGATCGTACTCGGATTTATTTAATTAATTCATAATAGGCTATGCAAAATGTATCCGATTACTTAATCTTTAATTAAATACCAAGAGAAATAGCTACATGTAGGGTCGCTGAAAGATTTAGAAATGCATTATGTAAAAATGATCCGACGTGACGTAACGCCTTATTTGTCGTATTTTAAAAAGAAAGTTGAAAAAATTCCGCTGGAAATTTTGACCAATACTGCCATTTTTAATTTTTCATTGAAAAATCGGCATATGATGCATATTTGGATAGTGATTTTCAAGTTAAATATAATGATATATTAATTAGCATATTTATTTGATAAGGTATTTAAATAAATAGATGTTTATTCCTTATGGGGAATTAAATTTCTTTTAAATATAGTAATAATTTACGTTTAAAAACGGAGATGACAAAGCTAAAGGAGCAAAAAATGTTTTATAGATATTGAAATGATCGCAGATGGTGAAAATTTAACATTTTAAAAATTATTATTAATAGCAAAGCGATACTAAGCTTGAATAAAGATAAATAAGAGATTGTGGAACACTAACAACAAATGTCATGCAACAACAATTCCAATTTTTTTTATTTTTCATAATTTTGTTGTCTAATTCTAATTAAAGTTAAAAAGAATATACTTCTGTCATGTCATACTTTGAAACAAAATTAAATTAAAATATGAACTTACTAATACCACGAATATGTGCAAATATTTATGTTGTGTATTCGCCTACAGAAGTTTTTGGTACCAATGATCAGTAACACTTTGCAAGCGTTTTACCATTTTACCTTCCTTGGTAACACTTTTAGATGGTAGAAATGTCGCGATAAAGCCCTCCTACGTGTTCATCATTTACAGCAACAAAATTTGGAGGAAAAAAGTCCAAAGAAGTTCAAACACAAAGAAAGTATCTAAAGCTTCAACCTAACCCTTGTTCCCTTTTAAGAAGAGTGCTGGTGGATCTCTTACATTTTTCAGATTTTATGTTTCCCAAAAAGCTTTGCGCTATCACTTAAAAGTATTCCAAGCAGTACATTTTAGTAGGTTAGTTGAGGACTTTGGAAGATGCCCTTCTTTAATTTTCCATCAGTTAAATTAAAAATCTTTATTTGAGGTTCTGTAATCCACCTCTTTCTTTGTATTCATTATATCTAGTTTTATATGGAACAGAGGTAAGAATGTTTTGCTACGCTGTACTAATTTCAAGTGAATTATGTTCTCTCCCAGAAGCATCCTGCCCTCGTGGTTGCCATTATTTAACAATATAGTGTCAACTTCTTGGTCAAATAACCTACTTATCAATGAAACAACAATGCTCCACCAATCTATATTAAATTGTATACCTCGCGAAATTGCAAAAACCCTTAAAACAGTATTGAGGCACCACTATCTTTAGTCAATTTTATCAAGAAAGTATACCATATCTTCATATAATCCTTTCATGTAAATAGCACATCCGACAAGAACTCAAAGGCAAACATTTACGAATATAGGAGAACAGCTTTTAAACTAGATTTCGAAGAATTGCTGAAGAGACGCCATTTTGCTGTATAATATCGTTAATTTTATTGCAAGAGAAAAGGTCGTCTTCATTTGAGAAATACTGTAACAGGTCCTTCTAGTTGTTGCGGTATACAAAAAACCGTGTTAGCGCTAACTAATAATTCCCATTCTTGTAAATGTGATCCTAGCACTCCTAATCAGGCTTTTGAAAAATTAACAACACATACTAGATAATTTAATCCTGCTTGAGTTGTCGAATGATGTTTGCCTTCTTTGGATGGTAATAATTCCTCATCAGTATATGACAGTTCTAAAGTAGTTCTATATAATGGTTTCTGTACCACATTTGCAAGGGCGCTTTATTGTTAGCATTAAATGACCTAGCAATTATTAAGCTACTCCTTGTAGATTAATTTCATGCACCCTTTTACATGAAATTTTATGAGTATCCTAGAAGATTTGTGTTCAAATGTCTATTAATTTTCCAACATTCCGCATTGTCAATTTGGTAAGTAATTCCCGAAGGTGTGAGTAAACTGTACAAATTACTACATGTCGCTATAAGTTATATAAACAAATGCAGCTTTATAAACAACTTTAATGTGATTTAAATTTCCTCAGTAAATTTACAGCATAAACACATTTATGTGATACCGTCAAAATCCTTGAAAAACATAATCGCTGTGCACTCGGAGGCTGTCCTGCTAATCAGTCAATCTTAATATTTAAGACTGTTCAGATGTATTCTTTTTATGGACTCGTGCATCACATTCACAGTGGTTGTTGTCACCTTTGAGTTCACGTTATCTAAATTAATGTACCTTTAGCGTATCCTATTATCTTTCGTATATTGGAAACTCCAATTAGTACTAATTCAATGCAAACCCTACAGGGAATCAACACTGGGATCGATGTACGTCTATTACGATCTTGTACGAGGACTAAGGATCTACTAGCGGTGGAACTCCTTTAGATTCAGCATAATTCTCGTAGATATGGTGAAATGACTATATAACCGTTCTAGTCCATGGAATCCAAGAGAATTTCCGCATCCCAAAACCTCAGCCAGAAAACTAACAAACAAGATGTAGGATCTTAGGGTACCTTACATTAGATGTTTCCATACAATAATCATTAATATGTACTTGGGTAAACCCACATTTATATATCGTTCCAATCAATAAAGTGAGTGGTTTCTTTTTACTTGTTCTATACCGATCTTCTACGGAGTGTTCTTAACCGTAATCCTAGTCAGCTTTGTTCAAAATTGGATCCAATCGTTAAATTATGTCGATTGCTTACCTATACAGAACTTTCGTCGATATTTTTGTAAGTAGCGGGATTAGATTTTAGAACTGGTATGTATACACTTGCTAAGTCTAATTTGACTCTTACCAACTTTTCTTTTAAAGGACCACTTTATTGAAATACATATGAATCCTAGTTATACGTTATTATTCTATTTTAGTGAAATTACAATGTAATAATGTAAACAATAAATTTTAATTTGTAAATAGGGGTTATCTCTATCGGATTTCGAATTAAGATCGCCATTCCTACTATGGGCTTCCCCATATCTAACGGCAAAGCTCTAAATATAGAGGTATTACTACATACGCATCACCTAAAGGGGCGTAATGTCAGCTTTACCGGTCACACATTATTTCCCTTTCAAACAGTTGCGGCATCTAGGTAGCAGAAAAGATTCTGATTCAAGTACTGAACGAGTTGCGAAAGGAAAATTGCGATAAATTCTCCAGAAAATCCGAAGACTTGTGCAGAAAAAGTAGCAGTCCGTCATATAATCCGCTTGTTAATGTCCAATAAACAGAACTGATAACGCCACTGACGTGATTCTACAAACTAGATTTCTAAACAACAGCGCAACGTTCACAAGCTTTAAAAGTCGCAGATATGTGCTGATTTTTAATTTAAACACCAAAATAATTGTAGTATGTTCTTACTTTCTCTTACCTCATATCAAATATAGGTTAAAAAGAAAGTATTGCTTTAGTCCAAAATTTTGGATGTCGAAATTTTAGCAGAAATACGTTTTTGGGTCCCCGAAGTACGAAAATCATGTTTTTAGAAATTGGTCTGGGTGTATGTACAGGGAAAGCGAAACTTGATGTCTCAGCTCTTCCAGTAAGAAGAAAAAGAAAAACGATAAAAAAGAATCTGAAAAAAGTTTCTTAAATGGGATTGAGTAAGGTCCGTTTCAAGCCAAAATTGCATATTTTTTCATGTTTTTAAACCGAGGTAATGACGTCATCAAATTTCTTTCTTGAAACATATCTATATTTTGGCATATTTAAAAATAGCTGGTTTTTCTAAACAAATTTTGTTAATAAAAAAATTTTGTATCTTTCTCTGTTAAAAAATTATAAGCGAATTTGTAAAAAAAGGTATTATCTAAAATTCGCAGTTGTAATTTAAACAAGTTGGCTTTAGAAACAAAAAGAAAAATTGCATCTGTTAATAATTAATTTAATAGTTGACAAATATCGTTTTAGTGTTGTTTTACTTTTAAAATGTTTATGCACAGCGCAGAAGTTGACGTCTTACTGATTTATGGGGAATCTTAAAAAACCCTAGAAGGGAAGTTCAGTTATTAGCCCAGAGATACCCCGAACGTGTTATTCCAAGCTTAAAAATATTTACAAGATTAGAACGAAATTTATGTGCAAATAACGAGGCATATTCTTCTCGAAAAGGAAAAAAATTGTTGAAAGAGTCAATCTGACAATACTGTTGCACATGTTTTACATTATTTTGAAGACCATCCAAGGAACTCAATTCAGCAAGCCTGTCGTAAGTTGAATTTAAGATACAGTTCGGTACGAAAATTTTTGAAAGAAAATGATTATTACGATTATAAACTTCACAACTTAGAACACCTGTCAAATCAACATAAACAGCGAAATATTAATTATGTTGCCCAAGTGATGGAAAACCTGTAGATTAATGACAATCGGTTTTTTCAGCATATATTGTGGACGGATGAAAGCCGTTTTGTTAGTAAAGGTAAGGCTAATAAAAAAAATGTACATTTTTGGGCTACTGAAAATCCACACTTTGTCAATCCGATTGAAAATCAAGGACACCTCGGAATTAATCTTTCGTGTGGTATTATTAATGGGCATTTGATTGGTCCACATTTTTACGAAGGAGTTTTACACAGTGAGCGATATTTGCAATTTCTTCAAGAACAGCTTGCTGTGCTTCTCGAAAATGTGCCATTACAGTTGCGAGCAAACATGTATTTCCAGCATGATGGAG
>JAHWXV010436448.1:0-11932 GCA_024586415.1 Phrixothrix hirtus
ATATATATATATATATATATATATATATATATATATATATATATATATATATATATCAGTTGACTGCTTTACTAGTTAGTTCTAAATTTGATATTGGTGTGTAGAGATGTAGAAAAATAAATTGTGTTTTAAAATAAATCTTAGAAATAAATAATTAATAATTAATTGTAAATTGTGAATTGAAATAAGTAATATAAATAATTCGATAATATGTTTACTTATGTATTTGTATGTTTGTTTAATAAATGTATAGACAGTCCTTTAGCGTTATTTGTATATAGCTGATATAGCTAATATTAGTTCTAAAACACAAAAACCAAAACCTTGCAAGAAAATCTACTAATTTGAACAGGAAGCACAACTTTTATTACATTAAATTGTAATACAAGTTTGCCTTGTCAACAGTAAGAACTCTTAATTTTACAAAATAATTCAAGAATAGACGCATACAAGTACACATATACATTACAATTAGTCGACAGTGTAGATCGATTAGTTAATTAACTACAAACTATTCTTTTGTGTTTTTTTTTTACATTATAGAGCAAACATCGATCAGCTTTATTTACATAAACACAACTTCCTAGAAATAAATAATTTATTAAAAGAAAATAAGTACAAGGTATTTTCATTAACAAATTCCTAAAATGAACAGATACCTTTTAAAGTTTAGACCATATAAAACTAATAGGGAGCAATAATGTAAACCGTTTACTGAATTCATTACATATCGGTTACTACTGGACAAAATAATCCTTGAAAGAATTTTGCAATGTCATAAACCGGCTACAAAAAGTGGTAAAATAAATCATAAACTACTAAAAAGTAATTGAAATAGCAATAAAATCCTAATATCGCAGAAACAGCTACTTATACAAACCTATAAACTTTCTAACAATATGGAATTCTTAAAATATTTGCTAATAAAAAAGATTTATTTAACTATGAGAAAATCATGTACTGATTAATTATAATTGACAGTAGTTTAATTATCAACCAGTAAGGAATGCAGCTAAATACTGCAACCTATAATTATAAATAATAATAGGAGTGTTCATTGTCCACGTGATGTGAAATAATCACCTAACGATTACAATAGTCAACTAAACATATTATCGTTCTTTTAATTCAATTTGACATAAAATTGGATGTAAAAAAATTCTGCACAGTAACGATTGAGCTTTGGTAAAGCTGTATTTTTAAATTTGCGCCTCGTTTTTGCAGTTATTCATTTTCTCTTTCTATTACTTCACAAAATAAAAACTCCAATAAATTATTTTAAAAACTTTATCAACTTGAACTGAAAGGGCATATAGGGACAATTATGTACTACCATCAATAGTACAATGTTATAGAAAAATGCATCTTTATTATAACACATTATTAGATCAGACGTTTCCTTATTTTTAATTATATTAATGCTAATTATTTAAAAATGTTGCTAATTGTTATACTTGCGAATATGATAATTTAGGTCGAATTTAGAAAAGTTCCATTAACTTTAGTTCTACAGGACGTACTAGATTAATGATGAAAATAAATTAATATTACAGAAAACGTCGTTGTATCGTAATACACCATGTTCTAATAGTTATTGCGCAAAAGCATCCATTTATATATTTGACATTAAAAATTACTTTAGCTAAATGAGGCATTGAAGTGTAATAAAATTTTTAACTTTAAAATGGCGCCGATAAATTACGGTGTAAACGGCCAAACTATTGATTAAAACACTTTTCCTAAGGTTGTCAATCGGTGAAAGACGATCCAAGTTTAGGACAGCTGAAAATTGTTAAATCCTTAAATGTGCAGAAGGGTAAAGTTGATGGTTCTTGAAAATCGACGTTTAAAGGTAGCAGCATATCCGGAATAAGTAAGGCGTCACCCAGATGGTGACCGACAAATTGTTCTAGACAGAGTTCTTTAAGAAATTTTGACTTATAAATGAAACAATGCAGAAATATGAAATATAGTAACATTAAATGAAACCAGGTTCTTTAATGGCAGGAATTAATGCGGTGGACCCATAAGTGTGCGTTGCTTCCAAACGAATGTCGAATACCAACAAAAGGTAAAAGCATTAGTGGCAGTGAGTATTCTACCTACTTCAAAAACTACATAGTACGCCCAAAAAAAGCGCACAAATTGGTTGAAAACAAAGCAGGAATGCACAAGGCCCGACCTTGAGCTAGATCATCCAGGTGTGGTTCTGATATAGCCCGAATTATTATTTATCCAAAAAATTACAAAAAACTCTACGAAATCTCCAGTTTTCTTCTGACAAAGAACTTCAGCGTCCTGTTGGAAACTAAAAACTTCTATTTTAAATGCATTTTGCAACTTCAGGAAAATTAAAACGTGACTATGTTGAAAGCTAAAAAAGTATTTCTGCTCTAAGTTTTTTCCTTCTACCATAGGCAGATTATTAATATAGTATTCCTTGTATGTTTTCCCAAATTCGCGTTATTACCTACTCTCTATAAAAAATTAATAGTGCGCTAATTCGCACGTGCACCATGTGACACATATTATTTATCTAATGGAAACAGAGTTAATGATTTACGGTTTCATTAAAAAAATTTATAATTTGATCTGTACATACAAATATCTCATAGTATTTATACAAGAATGTGCTCTTACTGATTTACTAGCAGAATTTCTACATTTTTACTTAATTACACTACTTTGGACGAACATAAAATGTAATTACTAGGAAATAAGAATTACAGCGTATTTTACGTCAAAAACCACAACAACATACTATTATTTTATTTCTCTATATCTCAATCCCAAAAGTGTGCATTGGAGGCCTCTATTTAAATCCTAGCTCAATTATAGTAATTCGGCAGTATCAAGAATAATTAAGGAAGAGCATACCTTTAAAATTTCAAACAATTTAAGCTGAAATACGAGAACAAAAAACTATAGGAAAAGCAAACGAACGCAAAAGTTCATTTAAAAAGTCTATAAAATAAGGAAAATTGCACTTCAATATAGGTAATGTGTACATACAGGATGGGCACGAAATAACACACCATGTTAATAGCACAGACTTCCTGGCATGTGGGGTAGACCGGGGTAGTTGTTAACTAAAATTAATATCTTATTAGGCATTCTACTAAATAATTTGTTTCAATGATTTTTTAGCTTTATTATACTACCGTTACAATCGTAACGTCATGTAAATTAAATAGCGAGCCTTGCGAACAGCGCAAATTTGAGTTTAGAAGAATATGAAAAACAGCGATATAAATTCAAGCTATAGTTTAAAACAAACAGGTATTCATTGTAAATCAGATGTCTCGTGTTAGTGCACGACCTTTCAGTTGACGATTTGCTTTATCTTGACTAGCTTAACCTTTAACCTTTATGAATTGGGGTTGGTATAGGATATATTTATATCAGATTAATTTTTAGTTCGATCGGCCAAGCGAGTAGTTCTTTTGTCACACGGAATGTGGAGTGAATTCAGATTGGCTCGCTTGCGTTGTCCATAGCAATGTGAAGGCAAAGGTTTAATGGCTTTATATGAACATTTTCAAGCGTAAGTGTATATCACTAGCTCTGTATATATTTTACCTTTTGCCTGTATAGACAGATTTCTACGTTAGTTACTACTTAGTGTATATTTCACTCCTTATTTAAATAAAAGAACATACTTTTCTCCACATGTATTCACATTCATCCTATACACAACATCGTTACAAACAACTGCGTATTAATATATCATGCATCTATTTGTCACAAATAACATTCCGTAGTTTGTCAAATGTCCCTTTTGTTTGAAGTTTGAATTGGTAGGATATGTGGATTTGATTTAAGGTAATTGGTTTTAGTTAGCGTCGCAATTAAATAAGTTTATATCGTAGAATTCAGAATGAAGGGGCTTGACAACACACCAAACAACGAAAAACATCCGAATAACAATATTTGCAGCCGAGACTCACTAGGAGGGCTAACTCCCATTACATACCAGGCCCCAAGGTGGGGTACCTGATGACGCAGCTTAAGAGATTTCTTTCCATTAAATGATACTATGTAGGAGATTGGTCACTTTAAAACCGTCAAAATTATTCCATACTGATTAACTCAAATTAGGTGGAAACCTAATTTTATGTATCTTCCTGCGTTTTTAGAATAGCCAAAGTACCATGATAGACATGATAGACCGCTTGATAAAGAGGTCTTAATTGCCTTTCACCTAGTGCAGGATTTTTTTTCTTTAAATTCACGTCGTCTATCATTTTTGAACTTTGTTAAATATTAACTTCCATTTTAACGCTTAAATTTCTCTATGCATTGGCATCCGTAGAAAGGGGCAAACAAAACACTTGTCCCTCCCCCCTAAAATTGTAATCATTGAAATTTTCCAACCATGTAAGCTATTTGTCTCTAGGTTTTGTACCCTATGAAAATTTTTCTGCGGACAGCTATGTTTCTATCAGAAAGTAATTATGATAATAAGATATATGTATTCCGAGTGTGTTATTAATCTATTAATACTCAATTCTCGTTAAAAACACGACTTGTTAACGAATTATAAGCAAAACAGTGACAAAGGATTAATTATATAATTTGTTCCTAATTTAATAGATATCAAAATATTTGCAATTTTATTTTATTTTAAGCTGATCAATTGTGATAGTACACAATACTATTCAACAACTGTGAGAGGTGTAGTCAAGTTTTAAATTCTCCTAATTTATTTTGACAAAAATGGTCGCCCTAAAAAGCTGAAGTTGCAGTGATTTCTTAACGCAATTACATAATGGAATGGTTTCTTTAGGGATCTGTTGTGTCTACTGTAAAATCGCTGATTCAACAGCGAAATAACATAAATGTACGATCCCTGAGAGTGTCCTTCAGCATTGCGAAAAGCCAAAAATCGGTAGGTACAAGGTCAAGCGAACTTCAAAATTATTATCGTCTAAACGATCAATAAGCGGCTTTTCATAACAATTCATTGCACCCGCGTAACTATGCCGTCTAACCAGCTATGCATGCCTGAGTTCCATTCAGTTTGTCTTCATATGACGTTGGAATTGTCGCAACCAGGGACGCATTTTGCAAATTGATTTGATAATCAAACGCTGTCCTTACAACGTAAACGTCGCCGTCCTTAATTCTAAGAATAGAATAGAGGTGCGCCGAGCTTTCAACGAGTGCGAACGTATTTGTTGTTGGCTCCTTGTACTCTAGTGATACTGTAACTTAGGCCCCTTCAGCTTGCTGCAGTGGGTCAGTTGCAGTATCCAACTCCGATAATAGGTGTGTGATAGTGCACAAATATAATATTTTATTTTATTTGCCTGTTTGACTGCCTATATCGCCACAATGTCCGACAGCGAATTTTTAAAACTGTCGCCGGGGCAATAGAAGATCTTCCCAGGGACATCGCCAAGAAAACATTCAGCGATCCAGAGTTGGCTTTTGAGATGACCCTAAGTCTCCTAAAGACATATTTCCCAAAGGAAACTTCCGCAATGCCGGAAACTTCGCGGCAAACCTCCATAGAGGCTGTCAAAACAACGACGAAGATGCTGAAGGTCACCAGGTACTCCTCCCAGGAAGAAGCAAAATCGACTGCAGTTAGTGAAGTGTGCGGCACCAAGTGAGAAAGCGACGCCGATGCCGAAAGCTTCACACAGGTGAAGCGTAAAGAGCAACCAAATAAGACAATGATTGAATCGACTGCAGCTCCGATCGATACCTCAAACAACTATGAGGTCTTAAGCAGCACCGCACCGCCAACGCAAGGCACGGAAACCGTATCTAAAGGTGCGATACCACCTATCATTCTCCGATCGAAGGAGAAGTGGCCCGAGGTCGACGCCATGCCTCGAGCTCGAGGCATAGCATTTCGCAGGGCACAAAACGTGGCGTCGGGAATCAAGATCGACCCGGCCACGCCCAGTCACCATCAAGGCATCAAGACATTTCTTGAAACACAACAACTTGCCTAACATACTTTCAGATTCCCCCATAACAAAACATTAGGCTTGTGAATGAAATTCCCGATGAGACCATCCTGGATGACCTCAATAACAAGGGCTAGCTGCGTTATCCGTTCTCTGGGTGCACAGGGGCCCAAATAAGGTTCCATTACCGCTAAACTACGCGGAAATTGAGAACACCGTCTTGGGGAGGAAGATCCGCCAAATGAAAACAGTGCTCCACCTGGAAGTAGGCATTGAAGCTCCTCACAAGAAAAGAAGCACGAGAACCCAGTATCGCCGGTGCCAGCGAACCGCTGGCACCGGTGGCTGTGGGCGAACCGCCCACAGCCAAAAATTCTGCAACGCGGAGCCCGTATGCGTTAAGTGCGGGCGTGGACATCTAAGCGGCGAGTGCGAAAAGCTAAAATCGTCACCAGCAACGTTTGCTAACTGCACTGGAGCCCACACTGCCAGCTACAAGGGGTGCCCTAGGTACCCCAAGATAGCAAAGGCAACACCAACACCACGAAGGGGCATATCTTACGCGGATGCAGGCAAATCCCCGCCCACAACAAAACCGCGAAGTGCAAAGGTGAACCGCGATGTCCAGAAAAGGGCAGTAACTTCCTTCCCGAACTTGGACATAAACACAATCACAAAAATTGACAGCATCATCGTCGAGGCCACGAAAAATGCAGCCACCTTTGTAGAAGAGGTGCAGCAAATAGTCCAGTGCTTGCTGGAAATTTTTAAGCTAAGTGGGTACCTAAACTCCCAAAAGGGAAGCCGCAAGCCGACAAACAAAATCCAACCAGGTCTACAAGCACTCAGGACGAAGGTGGTAAAAGTTTGATCAACTAGGTACACCTTAGCCCAAGAGGTTCATCGTTCGTTAATTCTAACATACTTCCGTCGACAACAGTGTCCCAAGCTGTTAAAAAATCATATAGTGCTGCCATCTGGCCACACTTATCGAATAACCGCATCTTTTCAAATACCTCCCGCGCTTCTATTTGCTCCTAAAAAAATTGGGAGATCTTCGAACTTTACTTCACCGCGTATAAATATGTAGATTGCAGCTGTTATTTTAACCGATATTTAATAACTTTAAAACATAAGTTTTAATTACATCTATAATTAAAATTTATTTTATGTATATACTAATTTATTGCTCGATTTCTATTACGTTTTCAACTTTATTGTGAAAATTAATGTTAGCGACTTTTCGTCCTAAATGTAAAATTAAAGTACATTTATTCTTGGGTATTCCTAGATATATCTTAATACATGGTGATACAGAATAACGTGCACTTCTTGAAGGAGATAGATTTTGGGGACTTGTAGAACGCCAGATAAATAATAAAAAAAACTTTCTGAATACCTAATTAAAATTTGCCTAAAAATACTCTAAAATGAATAAAAACCGCTGTATAATCATATGCTCTAGAAAACACACTAATTCGTGTCTGATATACGATAGTTTTGTTTCTTAAAAATTTTTTATTTTGTGATTTTTCTAAATGTTGGTATAACTGGTTCTCATAAATTAAACTTACATATAATTTTGGCCGTTAAATATATACGCGGGTTATCCAAAGGAAACCGAAATCCTCTTATGAGGAACGGGCCACTTATAGTACAAACTACCCGCTACCAGGTGAATATTCACTGAACAAAGAATTTGCTCGACCTAACCAAAGGAATTTTGGCAATGAATCATTGTGCTACGGTTACAATTCGGAAACAATATGACAGTCTATCTTCACAGGCCTCGCTTTGTGCGACTTTTATTTATTTCCTCAGATGAAAAGAGCTCAAAATAAATCTTGATGATGTTGAAGAGGTGAAACAAATCACTATAGAACAACTAAAAGGCAAATGTTCTGAGCAGTGGAACAAACGTCTGGACAATGTATTATTTCAAACGGGAGTACTTTGAAGGTTACTGAAGTTTCATAATATTCAAATAAATAATATGTATTCGAGTTGTACCTAAACAAACCAACATAATTACACATCGCATTTTCTGCATACAGTCAATTTAAATGACAAAAAACTTTAGTGTGTCTTGTCCAGTTAAATATTTTAGTCCATAATTTTGATTATTTGCAAAGCGAAATAAATAACAAGCAGTGTGTTTTTCAGTTGTTCTTTTCGTTTACAACAGTAATTTTTGTTACTGGTAGTCATAATAAGAATCGGTTATTTTGTTTTAGAATATCTCCATCTAACACGTTACAAATTTTAAAACAAGATTAATTGTATTAATGAGATGTCTGGCATATTTAAGATAAAACAATTTAGAGTCTTGTGTTTTTAACAAATAATTTTGATAGCAAACAATCAATGTTTAAAAATTAAATCTTAAAGTGTAACGACCAATTTAAATTTGTTTTGTTATTTTAAAGAAAGTAAACAAGGCTAAAGAACTTTTATGCACATTACTACACGCACGTCTTATGCAAACATTGCGTGTTTTTATATGAATATTAAATTACAGTAGTACGTGTTTACTATCGCGTTTACTATGGTTGCATTCTTAATTCCCTTCAGGACTCTATTCAGAGCAAATTGTCATTTAAATTTTCAAAATTCAAAAATAGTTTTTGAAAAAACATATAAGAAAATTATGCTCCACATGCCATATCGTACCCACAGTTTGCGCGGTGACACTTATTTTTGAGGCATACTGTATAGCAGATGCATGTCTTAAATTTTATGATGTTATCATAGCGTTTTGTATCAATTGAATAATTACATATATCGTTGTTTTTGTATAAAGTTGGTATTTGAATATTAGTAAGATTTCAAAGGAAATTGAAATAAATTATATTTTCATTAAGAAGCCATTACATAAGCATGACTTGTATTTCTACTCATGGAACAAATATACGTTTGACGTCGTTACTCAGAATTGCCAATTCTTAAGCAACAAAGTAAGACTAACAAAGTTCACTGATTGTAGTATTTAAGAATTAGGCTGGCATTGTAATTTATTCTTTTGATTTGATACCTGGATTTTTATTGAAAATATTGTAGATGCTTTTGTGACTATCTTAATTGTTTTAAGCGTTACCCGAGTTCAAATTTTTATCTTTGAAAACTGACTTTCAAATATTTCATATTTTGAAGTTGCCAGTGATAATTCCGTACTTAAATTTTATTTGTAAATAATTCAAATTATTAAAACAAATTGAACTAGCGAATACAGAACAGGTACTTAATAATGATTAAGAACAATTTGACAGTATTCCGGAAATCCGTGTGCAGATAAAATATTAAAAAAATTGTTATTATGAGGCTAACTTTTATTCAAATATTTTCTATTTAACCTTTCCCTTAAACTAAGAAATTGTTTAATTTTGCACTAATATTCGATGTTCTGATTATTGCCCTTCGTATAGGTAAGTTTATGTTAAATAAATGTGTGACTTATATATCTTTTTAAATATCATTTCTATTTTAAGAAGGCGTATCTTGTCAATGTACCAATAAGTTTCTCCGCCATTTTTAAAATGCATGCAACGAAAACAATTTGTGTAGGAGAAAGTACCACTCACTCTTCAACAAAAGATAATGCGCACCCTTCTACCAACGTTCCACGAATCGTAAACTAACTTTTATAAAAATTTGTAGTTAAACATTTTTTTGAATAGGCACTACCTCTATTCTATGCCCTTTTAAATTGAAATGATAAGCGAATTTGAATGAATTTTTGTAATTTTTATATTTCAATTATTATGTGGTTATGACAATATTTGAGAAATCAGTAAGGAAATTGAAAATGGCTGAATTTTTGGAAATTAAAGACACCTAATAGATTAAATGCAATCACAATGACTATTCAATAACTAATAAGTACACAAGCTGTTCGTGGGAAAGATGGCAGTCGTAATACTAAAAGGTCATTACTTCTTAAACTATCTGGATCGACGAGGTTTTTTAA
Organism: Phrixothrix hirtus; assembly: GCA_024586415.1. Taxonomy (NCBI): domain Eukaryota; kingdom Metazoa; phylum Arthropoda; class Insecta; order Coleoptera; family Phengodidae; genus Phrixothrix; species Phrixothrix hirtus. Next base: position 9,883 of record JAHWXV010436448.1, read on the forward strand.
CGAATGTATTAAAAAATTGTAGCTAATTAGATAATACCGCGATTGTACAAATGCTGCAGTCTGAAAGGCACCAGCGGGTGCGGCAAGAAGTTGCACCTGTCTCGCAACTGGTGTTCCGGTCTGCCATTGCTTTTTGCAAGAACAAATATTTTAATAATATTAAATAATTCAAAGACCTGGCTTAAATTCCATCCATTTATTGATGATAAAGTGACTTAAGTTTCTTAATACGAGTTCAGAATAAGGTATAAGTCCTGCGACGTGTTAGGAGTATGAAGGAAGACCGGTCGAAAAAGAGTGAAGCAGCCATCCAATTAAAATTTTCTTAGTGCGGCATTTGTTATAAAGAATAAGCCGGCTTTTATCGCCATTCTGAATGCGTTGGAAATGAAAATCCAATTACAAGTTGGTAAAACCTTGCAAGCGTCAAGCATGTCTCGACTTCGTGCTGGACGAACGACAAACCAACAGCCTCTGCCTTTCCGCACAACATAAAATTCCTATACGGAACAAAGAATTAAAATTCCTGATGGTTGTAAAACCAGACTTTATACTTTGTAATTCCGCTTTGTATATTTAAAATTGGTTATTTACAAGCTCAACACCGCCTTTGAAATGACTAAATAACTAAAAGCTGCTAATTTTCACTACTCATTTGAAAGCAATTAGTAACAGAAAAACAACTAGTCGTTCTATCTTTGGTTTGTAAACAATCATTTCGCTCGAATAGTTTTTGCAAAAATGTCGGCAAATCATTGTTAATATTAATTAGCGGAAAAAATGTAACTTACTGAAGGAAGACGTTGCATGAATCAAGCTACAGCAGATAAATCTACCATCTGCTGCTTGTTAAAATTAACTGCCGTAGTAACAAGAATCCTCTTAAATTTGAACAAAGAGCCGCATCAGAATGCGGACAAAGCCTTTAAAGTGTCAAATATGATTTAAATGCAACAAACCTTCTGGTTTAAATAACACGCCTTTATTACTTATTTTGAAATTCATTTAAAGCGCAAAATTGGCATCTGTCCTATTGGATCTTCAATAACCAATCACCTCACCCTTATTCCATGGCATCAATAAGTAATAAATACTGGTACGTGACCTGTAATGCAATATGTCTATATTACATGTCCCTTACGCATGAGTCACTTTATAAGTTCCCATCAAGAGTATACATTATTTAGAAGAATAGAAAATCTCTAAAATGAATTATTGTTTTTCGATAATCAAAGTTCACTTCTAAATAAAATTTGTAATCCCCATGCCTATAATTGAATATTAAATATTAAATGGGTAATATATTTTTGTATTGAACTGAGCTTTAGACAATTAAGTTATAAATATATAATCGATAACCTTTAGAAGCTCAATAAAATACTTCTTCATATATTTATTTATAAAATAAAGTAAATAAATGATCAATTAATTAACATATTTGTTCTAGGTTTTAATTTTAATCGCACAAGTCTTATTTATTTGTTAGGGTATGCGATATTTCATTCTTCTTGAATGGGGTTTAAAATAAAATTTTATAAATAATCCTCTTATTTTTAAAAGTATCTCAGGGTCAAATTGCACTGAAACAGTTTACCTAAGTAGAGTAAATAACATTTTAAAACAAGTTTCATGTCATAGGTAGCTGTAAATGCGTATTAGGTTTCATAATGTCTTTTAAACGGTAATAAACCATTTATTTCTTTTACCTGTACAGATTGCTAACTTAAATTTGTAATTTATGTTGTAAAATCCAATAACTTAGTTAAACTCCTTAGAATCTGTCGATGAATTACAGTTCAAGAACTAGGTACTAAATTTCAAATTTCTTATTTAAACAGTTTATGAAGGGAAGAGTAACGATTGCAGAAATATTTGCAATATTTCTGACTAGAAAATTAAAGTAATTTTAATATAACTAAATTACTTAAAACCTAGTTTCCCAAACTATTAATTTTTTTTATTATTTATAATTTACCTACATATGTTTCGGTCACAAATACAGGACCATCCTCAGGGTGTACATTTAAACCAAGTACCATGAATAAAATTT
>JAHWXV010436513.1:0-21815 GCA_024586415.1 Phrixothrix hirtus
ACGTGTCCGAGGATCTTGGCTGTACATTTTCGAGCTATTAATTGTATGGATTATTCCACCCAAAACTTCCACACGGTATATATATATATATATATATATAAATATATATAAAATAAATGTTATCTTACTAAACAATCTGTTCATTTTTAATGTCCATTTATTTCCCAAATTTAAACCACTTTAATTAATCCACGATTGGACAATAAAGTCAGGTTATTCAATGTATATAAACTTAAAGTTACTTACAGTTTAACGCTTCCGAAATGCCGGTCACAGTTTTCCCGAATTCCCCACTCAAATTGGCGAATGTAAACTCTAGGTTGCTGTTTTCTTTCCAAATTTTGGATGACAGCTTTTGGCAGCAGGTCTTTTTCTATTCACTTTCCAATAAACGATAATGAATTGTCTTTTAACTAGGTACTAATAGAGTTTTAAATTGTTCGTTCTGTGTAACTTTAAGTTGCGTTAGATTAATAATTTAGCCAATTTTCTCAAACAAAATATCCTGATACTCCTGATTTTAATTTCTGTGCTTAAGATAATTTTACGGCAGATAGTCAATTTTTAATTTAGCTTTTTTGCAAATCCCTAGAATTTTGTCACCTGTGAATTTGTCGTTTATGTTTATATAAATATGTACTTCGCCACACTGATAATATAATAAGTATTAACTACTAGCAACTGTAATTAATTTTTCTTATCCGCTAATTAATTCAGATAGGTTGTCACTAATTTCTGTTCTTATGATAACGGCCAATACTCACTTTTAACAACTTTAATTCACAACCACCCACAACTATAATAGCAGCTCCTAACCACACTAATAGTCATAAACGCCGAACGATTGAATAAACAAAGATCTTCATTAACGACAACGATTAACAGACAGATCGACACCAACCGCTAACGGATCACAGATAATTTCCAGCTTCTAATTTCTTTTATAGTTGGCCTCCTTCCACCTCAATTTATGGGTTCACTTCCGCTCTTCGGGAAATTACCTTTCTATAAAACTTGCTGATGTCACGGTTCATCTCTTTCAATATAGACACTACAAATAATTTCAACATTCCTTCAAATGCCGGTAATTTACAATTAAACTACGTAATTGTTTTTCCCAATGATTTTATATTTAAACATAACTTACATTTAAAATACGAGATAACAATAAAACCATTTCAACTTATAGTTCAAATTCATTGCTGATTATTTAAATAGGTATTTGATCAGTAAACTCCGTTTATCCTACTTGATATCTTTTATTTCTCTTGTGCTTAATATGCCTGTATTATAGAATTTTATTTCAGCATCTATTTGTTCTGAATGATCGTTGACGGTTTCGACTATGTTTGGAGCTCATCAGCAATAAATGTATACTATCATTATTTTCTTAAACGAAATCGGCTAACATATTTTATCTCTTCTTTCTACAAGCGACTTCAAAATTAGCTTTTATAGCTAGTGATCGATACTTCTCCAGTCAAAACCCGCGCACAACAGTAATTTATTTCGATATACGTCAAGCAGTGCGAAGAATTCTCTGTTCCTAATATGAAAATTCCATATCTACTCCTCCTACGCACACGAGGTTGTCGCAAATTTATAAACAGTATAATTGAAAAGTAGTAGCCAATTCAAATGCGTTTATATTACAAATACTTAGCTTGAGATAAAAACCTTTATTATAAATTGATTAGCATTATTATCTCAAACAGCTTTAAGAAAAAATTATTTATTATTTTAACAAACTTCATATTTCCGTTTTACATTAGTTTATACAAATGAACAAAATAAATAGCTAAATCTATTACCTAAAACAAGTAAAGTTAGTGGAAGTATAAAATTAAAATGTAAGTTTCAACATAAGGGCGTGATTAATGAAGGTAGTAAACCGTATATTAGCGCAGTGATATAGTTTTACTTTCTTGGTCACGCGACAGAAATCTCTAAAAGTATCAACTGTGCTCCCAATTTCCTATTAAATGCGGATGTTTAACATTTAGTTAATAAATTGAATTTCGTATAATACAGTGCAATTAAGCAAGACATAATTAACATTTGCAGAAACAGAAGCGATAGATTATACTAGAATACTCGTAAATTAAAATAGTTTTTTTTATTATTGCGATACATAACCTCGCATGTCGTTAAAACAACAATTAATTTCTTTTGAAGATAAAGAGCGAGAAATCGATCGAAATTTAGACGGAGGCTTTTGAAAAGAACCTAAAAATGGAATTTTCTACACTTTATTTGTAATTTTCACCCTTCTGTTATATTTGTTATTTATAAATATATAAGTATCCAAGGTCAATCTTTAGTTTACAACATTAACTAAAACTTATCTAAATGCTAATAACATGCTTTTAATAAACTGTTAGTGCAATTGACATTTGATGCATAATTCTTAAAAATAACCTCGCCTAATTAGATTGCAGCAATACAATTTGCTCAATACGAGAAATCACGTGTTTTAGGTTAACAGTAGTCGTAACAAGCTGTATCGTAATTTTAATAGTACAATAAATTTAGCCGGATTAATACGTAGAATGCGATGACAATCGCTTTTACTGTTTAATTTAATTATTGCGTAATCACAAAACTTAATTGTTCAGGAAAGTGTTGTAATTATTGTAAAGTCCGCTTCGCGCATTTCGCCTTTTTTAACCAAATTTACAATGGAATTTATTTCATTATTATTCTGTTTATAATTAATTTCGTAATTTATTCATACAATTAATTTTAACATGTTTTATACATCTCTTTGAAATTTAGACAAGCAGTAGGGAGGTCCGCCAACAGTAGCCGCCCGATGATAAATTGTAATAAAACGTACAATACTAAAGTCCTATCTGTCAAAGGACTAGTATCTAAAGGGCCATGTTAAAGCTAATCGCCAGTCGGACTACACTTAACGCGACGATCGCCTCACATGTATCTTTTCTTTCGAAAAGTGACATTGGTTTATTACCTTCTTCGGTGTTTGTTTTCATTATTGGTAAGTAAGTTGCCCTCCTGTTATTTCTTGTGGGTAGTTTAGTATAGAAAAATTAAACATCAATTCAGAAATTAATGGGATGTAATAATTTCTTTTAAAATTAACTAAAATGTTTTGCATTTTGGTACAGTGATCATATTCTTCGTAAGCAACAGTGGCTACTGATTTTTAGAAAAGAAAGTTGTCGATACTGTGCCTAACACAATATATTTTCTTATTGCAGAAAGAAAATGCGCCGACCAAAGCCCAAAAATTCATTTAGAAAACAGGAAATATGCTCTTGTTTGCATTAAAGAATTTGCCTTCTACACAGAAGCTGCTGCAAAACAACAAAATATACCCCAAACTACTGTAATGAGATAAAACAAAACTTTGAATATGTTGAAGACTTAACTATGGTTGCAAGTGGATTATCACTTAATTATGTAGCTAATAAGGTATTTTCATTTACCAAAAAAGAAGAACTGTACAATTCTTCTAAGTTTGCATAAGATTATACCACGGACTTTCTCCAGAAGACGTGAGGAGGTTTGCGTATTCCTTAGCAGAAGTAAATCAGAAGCGAATTTCTCAATCTTGACATGAAAATAAAATAGCGGAAAACTACCGGATGACCAATTTTCCGTTCGAAAAGGCGAAGATACTTCCTTAGGACGTTCTATGGATTTCAACAAACCTGTTGTTGAACTGTTTTTGGAAACTGTTCAAAATTTTAGATCAGATAAAATATACAGCATCGACAAAACTGCATTAAAACGGTACAATAGATGGAAAAAGTACTCACAATGAAAGATTAATGTCAAGTGGGTCTAATAACATCACGTGAGAGAGGCACACTCGTCACAAACTGCGGTGCAATTAATGCAAATGGCAACAATATCCCATCGCTGCTGGTGTTCTTAAGAAAGATTTTAAGTATCATATGGTGAAAGGGTCTCTCAGTGGAAGTATTGGTGTGGGATCACTTTCAATTTGGATGGCATCTGAGATTTTCATTCAATAACTTCGCTAGTCTGTATCATATGCTGTTGATGTCATCATAGGTAATATTAATTTGCACCAACGTGCGTAAGAAGAAATAAAATTTTCTTAAGTTGAAATAACGATTAATCTAAATTAACTAGTCGTAACATTTCTTTAGACTAGGTTGTTAAAATTATACAAAACGGCAGATTTGCTAAAGTAAAAAAAGAGTCAAAATAAATACGTAGTCATCTTAATAGATAGTATATTTAAAACATGCATTGAAATTTACCAAGTTTGCCGTAAATATACTTAAAAATTAATTATAGGAACTCGCAAATCGATACAATTTATGAAAATTATCGTGGAAGCCATGAGAATCATCTAACCAAAAGCCAAATTTAAATTCATTGATTTACATTCAAAAAGCAAGTAGCCGTATTGGATAAGCCGACTATGGGAAGGCTACAGTCCAAGACAACTTAAAATTAGCGTATTTTTCCTGATCACCTAGAACCAATGGAACATTGTCAAGTTACAGTGCAATTATTCAGTAACCAGGTTAATTGATTCTGAAGTCCGGTGATCCAGTCATCGGTATAAATTGATTTAGAGAAAGAACAATTCCCATTAATTTCTTACACTCACGAGCGTGGGGTTTAGGTTACCTTAAATTGGGGCTGATGACTTATAATTAAAAATAAATAAACTGCTCAATCAACCACATAATTGATAACAAATCCGTTAAACCGTCACGACTCACAAACAATACCCATCTAACGAAAGAGTTACCTGTAATTCTTATAATGGATTATCATATTAGCAACGTTTCATACCAATTTATAAAAATGGCCAGAGAGATATTACGATACTGACTTGGCCTCCACACACAAGCCATAAGCTGGTCCATTAAAGCCGCATTACAATATTATCTGCCAGTCGTGGTTAATGAATCTTCTCAACGTGTTAGGATATATAACATTCTCTACAAATAACTGTATATCGGGTTTTAAAGTCACTCGAATCAACTGGTTTAATGACAAAAATCTTGTTGATAGTGCTTTTTTGGCGGCACAAGTTACAGATATGTCTAACAACTAAGTAGAAGTGACAGGGTCAAGTCCGAGCAATTCTGAGACTATAACAAAGAGAACTCTCCCACATCAAATTGTTAGTCCAGCGGCTGTGCGTCCTTGTCCTAAAGGAAGCATTTTCAAAACAAAAGGACAATACTTAAAGACATATAGGAGCAAAAGCTTGAAAAAAAAATCTAAAAAACAAAATACTCGAAGAATGATTTGTCCTGCTATGCTGTCTGCCTGACAGCAGTATTAGCGATAGCGAAACTAGTGCTGAATTAGTGCAGATTCAGACGTTGTTTATATTGCTGCGGAATTATTCGATATTAGGGGCCAACTGAAATTATAGCTGGAAGTATTATTTTAATAAGGTATCCTGTAAGAAGGCAGGTAACATTTTGTGAGGGTCAGGTGATTCAAGTCGATTGTGTACATAAAGAATATTTGATTAACTTGCAATAATCCTGCTCAGTCAGCTGTTACTGAATATGTGCCGATAGGTTATTTATTACCAGATCCAGTATGAGAGGGTGGAACGATAAAAGTTCAACGGCACGTTCAATTTTCAGTAGATTTATCTTGTTTTAATCTTTAGTAATTGTATTATTTTGTGACCTTTACTATATTTTTGCTAAATAAAATGCCTTTTTTCTAAATATAGTATCCGGCCACTCCACTTTACATTTGTGAAAAATAATATATTAATAATATTTCTGAAAAGAAAGATTGTCAAGCATTCCTAATGTTCGATTTATTCTACAATACTAAAAAGAGTGGCCACTGTTGGCGGATCTTCCCTACTACCAAAAGGCTAGCGCATATAGATTAAAGCGTGTCGACCAGACACCTATTATAGCCGAACATGCGGGGAAAAGGTGTTACAAGCGAAAGCGTCTTACAATCCATCTCTAATATGTGACTAATAACGGTGATCCAAATACCAGCTACTTCAATCGTAGAAACGGGTGATTTACGATAATTTGAAGATCTCTATAAAATTATCGAAAATCGAGAAATAAGTCGAACACCACTACCTGTATTGTTTTTGCTAAGTTATTGTCTATTGTTATGGACTCAGATAGAAGCATGACTTCATTTTACATAGACATATCTGAATTAAATATTTGGTCATTGGGTCTATTATGATTTTTCATAAGGCGCGAATGGAAGAAAATAAGTGTATGGGCACTCGGAGAATGGTTTGCATAGCGATGCATCGATTTTGTATATCAGTGTAATATCTATGGACGCATGAATTGATTGTGTCTTCATTGGTGAGGCGGATGGTAGTCGCAATATGTGGGTTTCAACAATTGCAAGAGATTATGGCAGATTATGTGGTGTCTTATTTTAAGTTTCGTGGCGAACAATCTTCCTTGTTCAGCACAATGTGAAACCATATACTCTATAAATCACTTTAGCGTGTCAAGCAGAAGCTAATCTTCGAGTCATGGAATATTCAGCATACGATCTCAGCCTAAACCCCTTAGATCATCTGTGGGACGAGTCTAAGCGAGGATTCCGAACCAAAGTTCCTGCTAGCACGTTTATCCCAGAGCTTATGATAGCAGTCGAAGGAGAATGTTAGAGCATTTCTCACCTCCCTGTCATTACTCAATTAGGTCTATGTCTAACTATATGTATGCGGTTACTAGTCAAGGCGAGGTTATACAAATTATTCAAAAAGAGAATGTTTGCAACAGTGAACTTTTTTAATTTGTTCAAGGGTTACTTTTGTTTTATGACTTCCACTGGAAAACAAGAAATATATCTAGCAAAGTTTTAGTTTATTTTAAAGGCTGAAGTGCTTTTGCAAATGACAGTTTTTTTAAAATTTTGCACCAACTGAGTGAAAAAGGTTCGTTCAAAGTTAAAGGTTTCAAGGTGGGTTGATTTATTTTCTAGCAAGTTAGCTTTCGTTTTAATTTCATTCCTTTTGAATACGAATTACTCAATAATAATTAGTACAAACTATAGCATTAATAAACCTTCCGACATGTTTTCAAACTTCTAGGAAGTTGCTAAATAATCGTCCACTTCTTAACGCACTTTTTTACTTGTCCGTAATCATGCATTTGCTTTTATTAGTTTCTTAAAAACATTCACATTTTATAGAATCTACGAACTGTAACTCCCATTAAAATTTTTTATTTTTTAAGGAATAGCACAAGATAACCGTGAACATATGGTATACATATATTTTACAACTGTAATTCATTTTTTCAGATTTCCAAACTAAAATAAGTTTATACGAGGCTCGTCCAGAAAGTAAAGAACGTTTTCAAAAAGAAAATGTTTGCAACAGTGAACTTTTTTAATTTGTTCAAGGGTTACTTTTGTTTTATGGCTTCCACTGGAAAACAAGAAATATATCTAGCAAAGTTTTAGTTTAATTTAAAAGCTGAAGTGCTTTTGACACTAAGTAAAAATCAAAAGGCACCATCACAAAACTTTATTTACAACATCACAGCACCTTAATCTATTTTGCGATGTAATCCTCGTAGCTTTAAAGGCACTTGTATCATGTAACCAGTTTTTCGATACCGATGTTGTATTCTTCAGCCGCGAAAGATCGGAGTCATGATATTACTGGTTTTTTGAGGTTTTCATCGTTGTCAAACTGTCTTCCGCTTAAAAACGCCTTCAATTTCGGAAACAAATAGAAATCACTTGGTGCCAGGTCAGGGATATAAGGAGAATGCCAAAAGATTTCCCACATAAGTCTTTGTAGTTCTTCGTGTGTTTTTGCACTGGTGTGAGGTCGAGCATTGTCGTGGATCAAAACCACCTTTGACAATAACATTCCTCGCTTTTGTTTTGAATCGCGCGCCGAAGGCGTTTAAGACATTCAATGCAGGCCACTGAGTTTATTGTTTCACCTCTTGAAATGAACTTCAGGCGAATTAAATCCTTTCGGTTCCAAAAAACTGTTGCCATCAATTTTCTGATTATCGAATTTGAGGGTAAGTTCAAGTGATGCCATTCCATAGATTGACGCTTGTTTTCCGACGTTTTGTAAGAAACCCAAGTTTTATCTTTGGTTACAATGTGGTCGAAAAATTCGTCACCGTCGTTCTCGTATTGACTAAAAATTCAAGGGCTGCTCCCATCCGTTTCGTTTTGTGGACATTCATCATCACATTAGGCACCTAGCGAGCACAACTTTTGTTTGTAGCCCAGGCGCTCTGTTACTATTTCATGTAGCAGAGATCGTAAAATTTGTAAAAAAGATTCGTGTAATACGCTCAAATTAAAATACCGGTTTTCCTGATGTTTTTCTTCAACCTTCGCTTTCAATTTGTCAGTAATGAGTTATGTCCTTCCACTCTGTTCTTTATCATGCAAACTGATTTTTCCTTGGTTAAATAATATGCACTATTTCCTCACTGAAGACTCGTTTATTACATTTTCAGCATGAACTTGCTTAATTTGCCTATAAATTCCGATAGGCCGAACACTTTGTGCATTCAGAAAGCGAATGACACTACGCACTTCACATTTGGCGGGATTTTCTATTGGTATAGCCATTTTGAATGATCACAAAACACACAAGCGTGGCTTCACAGCAACGAAACTCGGCTCACACTGAGGTGGGGATCGGAGCTGCCTGGAGCATATTTAATTACGGTGATGGGGGATCGGCGCCGGGTGTGATGCGCAAATGTTCTTTACTTTATGGGCGATCCTCGTATAATTATTAAGTGCAATGACGGCTTTACATTTTGAATCATTTTTCTGTTAAAGTTATTTAAAATACTATAATATCAACTACACCCTACCACAATATACATATAAAGTTAAACGATACTACAATAAAAAATCTGGCGTGAGACAACACACGACTTTCTCTTACGTATATAGAGATACAAATATGTAAATGTTCTTAGATAATTAAAATATTATTTACGTTTATTTTGTGAACGATAATTGTAATAACCACCTATCTAAGTTACTGGACAAGTAAAACTTTGTTTAACTCCAGAAATTTTCTCTGAAAACTCGCTTCAACGCATTTTTTCCGGGAAACCTCTAAGTTCATGTAAAAGGATGTAAATCACATAAGAACCGAAGTAAGTTTCAAATCAATTGTTAAAAATGTTTTCGAGAAAATCGCCAAAAACTTAAAAATTGCAAGAATAAAGTAGCACTTTCGGTCATTACATTTAACTAAATTCCTGCTGTCTCATATACAGAAGATATAACACATAAATATAGCTTTTTATTTTCATATAATGATTACTTTTTGAGATACGTTGTTCACAACTAATACAGCAAGTACCTTCGGTTACTCGATTTTCAAAAATTTATTGGAGAAACTCCTTGTTTAATATAAAACTAAATTAAGTAGCTAAGAAATATACTAAGTTTTAAAAAAATTATTACAGCCGATTTCCAGAAAACCGTGAAAATGAATAATTCCGAAAATATCTAAAAATGACAGAAACAAAGTAGTACTTCCGGTTATTCGAATTTAACCAAATTTTTAATTGCAGAAAAAGGCGATTATGATCCCAAATATAAATTTTCATTTATTTAGGGCTATTAGTTTCATAATTATTGTAGTTAGAGTTAATAGTGAAATTAGTTCCGGTTACTCGATTTACAGAAAATTTTCTAAGTAACCGCTTAGATTATACGAAAGGTTCTTAAATGATTAAGAAATACAATAGATTTTAAAAAAATCGTTATAGTTGATTTCGACAAAATCTCGAGAAACGAAAAATTCGGAAAATATCTAAAAATGACATTAATAAGGTGGTACTTCCGGTTATTCGATTTTAATCAAATTCTTGATTTAGCACACTGAGGTGATTGTGACCTTAAATATAAATTTTCATTTAGCTAGGGTTTTTAGTTTCATAGTTATTTTATTCAGACTTAATGGCGAAAGTCCTTCCGGTTACTCGACTTAATGGTAGTAATTGATTAAAATTTAAAAAAAAAAGATTACAATATAAACATAATTTTTATTAATAATGGGTTGATCCCCCTTCTATTGGTTACACACTCCCTCACTCTTCGTGTGATCAAATTTAGCACATGGTCAATTTCCTCTTGAGGTATTCTGTTTCAAGAAACCTGTGCTTCTTGCTGTAGAGCTTGCAGCATCTGCGGAGGATGCAGTAAGTTCCTCAGACTTCTCCCGATAATGTTGCAAATATGCTCGATGGGCGAACTATCGGATCGCTGTGGCAATGGCAAGATATTGACATTATCCTCTGCAAAGCGCTCCATGAAACGTTTGGCAATTTAGGGACGGGCATTACCTTGCTGGAAAAGTGGGCCTTCCAACTGCTTAATAAATGAAAGAATATGGGGGGTTCCACCACCTCATTCACATCTCGATGGATTGTCATATTGCCTCAAATGAATATCAAACGAGATCTACTCCCATATGCTATAGCATCCCATACCATAATCCCCACTATGTAGTGCATATGCTTCGAAACAGAAAATTCAACATTGAGACGTTCCCAACGTCTTCGTCTGACCTTCATACGGCCATCATGCATCCCAAAAAGCAGAATCGGAATTCATCGCTGAACACCCCTCTATGCCACTCCGGGTTTCAGTGCAATCGTAGCGTACACCACTCCAAACGTTGCTGTCGGTGTTGAGCCGTTAGTGGTAACACAAGATGTGGCCGAGAGGATTGCAAGTCGTAAGCTCTGATTCTGCGGTAAACCGTTCGAAGGGTTATAGGACGATCTTTGTTAGTTAACCATTGATCGGCAATTGATCTAGTACTTACGAATCGGTTTCTTGTTGGCATAAGTCAAAGATGGCGATCCTGCACCTCATTTGTTCTTCTTCAACCCCCAGTTCCCCTTCTAAAACGTTGCTGACCCTTCCTAGTTCATGTCTGATATCAGTGGATAATGGTGGATTGGTTCCGGTTAAGGTGATTTGCAATTTCTCTGAACGACAAACTACCTTCGCGCAAACCAACAATACGACTTCTGTCAAATTCGCTTAATTGGCGGTAATTTCTATGTTGGCGCACTCTAGGCATGATCATACTCTCAAAAAAAAAAACTATTACAAGTGAAAACACTAAAAAAAGGAACAAATCTCGCGAAACATATACCAGATAATATTGTTGGAAAAAACTGAAGCATCTGTCAAATAAGTCATTATCACTTGATCCATAATAATGAAATTTTAATCAATTGTTGCCTTTTAGTAGTTGAAAGTTTCTATCAAGTTTGGTCAAAATATGTTGCGATTTCCATGTTACTAAGTATAATTACGAAATCTATACAGTTGCTATTTTACTAGACGAAATTATCATAATAACAAAAATTATCTTTAGAAGCTAAATTTGATCCCTCTCCGTTAAACCGCCACAAGTCTTATGCGCTTTTCGATCCGATTCTGTTTTTTATAGCAACTCTGCACCGTACTCCTTTTGTTATTTCGCGGCATGCTTGATGAATTTTATTGCAGAGATCTTCTCTATTTTGAATGGCACTGTTATATACTTTTTGTTTTAGTAATTCCCTTAAATAATAGTCTAATGGCATTATATCAGGAGATCTGAGTGGCCAAAATATTAAAGGACTATTGCGACCTAACCAGTGCAAAAGAAAATTTTCGTTTAACCAATTGCGTACTATAGCCTCATTATGCGCTGGCGAGCCGTCCAACTGCAGGTATAAATTTCTCCTCGGCAACTCTTGAATTCTGTGTTAAGGAAATCCAGAAATGTTTGTGCATTAATATTGTTGAGGAATAACTGAACAATTATTCAATCATTTAGAATGTTACACCAAATATTTACCTTTTGAGAATATTATCTTTTACAGTTAATCGTAAAATTGGGATGATTTAATGGTCACCATCGGCAATTTTATGGTGAGACAACGCCGTTAGTCGTAAATTTCCTTTTGTCGGTAAAAATTATATTTTTTAAAAACTCTCTATCATTTAAAAAGTTGTCTTGTGCCCACAAACAGCGTTCTAGCTGGTTAATTGCGTCACCTTCTTCAAGGGTATGTAAAAAGTTTGGCTTAAAGGTTTTCAATTTATGACGCTCAAGACATCGCCAATCTTTATTCTGGGACACTTCCAGTAGGGATGCTATTTTTCTTACGCTACATGCTGGTATTATCTCGTACTATCTATAACACAGCTTCATCGAATGCGTAATTGATTCTACCAATATTTAGATGTTGCTGTCTTGATTTAGAAACACTTGCTGTACAATTAAAGCTATTGTTAATATTTGCAACCGTCTTGAGGCTAGTAGCTCTTTGCGGATGTCTTTGGTTAAATTCCCATACTACTTCTCTGAACAAACGAACATTTTCATCAACTAAACGCCTTAATTTTACTTTTTCAATAGTGGTTAGGAGTATTTCAGCCATTACTTAACTAACAATAAAATACTTTGTAGAATTTGTTAACGACATTTACAGGGCGTTTAATTTGACAATTCATAAATTTTGTTTTGTTTTGTTTCATAATTTTATTTTCCATGGCCTGCTTTATTCATAAAGTACCTGAAGTCCAATTTTTGCATTTATGTTTTATTGCAGTACGCTGGTAAGTTTTAGTAGAATTATATAAAATTTATAAAAGTTTTTCTTTAAGTGGTAGTATATTTGACCAAAATTTGAAGTCTACCCGAAAATAAATAAGGCACATACAGGGATGTGAACTTAAAAAATAAAACACACTCTAGATAAATATTTCTTCAGCCGAATTGTTCCCGCTCGCAATTATTAGTTATCTACCCATGCCCAGGTACCGCAGTCACTTGAGCCAGTCCGGTCCATCTACTATTATATGCTATGTACTTCTTAACGTAGCACAAAGTGTAGCATGCCTTCCACAAGCATTATCGAATTCAAGTGTAAAACAATTGCAAGTTTTTTGTACTTCTAGTTGCAAGTATTAAATTATACGTTGAATATTATTGCGTAATTTCTTTGGGATTAATTCCATGGCCAATCTAACATGGTTATTTGGTAACGATTTTGGCAATAATACTTGTCAATGAGCTATTTTCAAGAAGTTTGAATATATTAGGGCTTTTATGAATATCTACCGTTTCTAAACTATGTACATACCCAAATAATTTGTCCATCAGTAAACTCTGCAGCGTTTGACATCTTACAGACCTTTTTAGAAATCGCCAATGTATATGTCAAACTTAGATTCTTAATTTGAATATAATACGCATTTTATTTTCCCATGCTAAGTGTTTCGTTTTCTAAATTTCGTTATCAACGGTTTGTATTTAAACTAAATATTTTGAAAATTTCGCTCAGGCTTAGATGTTAATTATAAATGCGTAACTTGTAAAATCTCAGTCCTTAAGATGTGTATCCATTATTTTTAGTATTTCGTGATAGATCTTCCTTTCGCTTTATTTTTGCCAGAACGTTGATTAAAAACAATCAATTATCCTAATTAGGCGTTAAGTAAAGATATCAAGGAATAGTTATTTAAGTTGTTCCAAACACAAACGATTTTAATAACTTTAATCTCTTTGAATAGAAGTCATCATAAGAAAATTGTCTTGTTCTTTTAAAAACCCACGGTGAAAAATTAATTTACTTTGATGTACCGACGGTAAATAAATGAAAGAGACAAACAAAAGTTTATTTTGATTTATTTAAAGTATTTTAATTTAAATTTTTTGTTTGAATACTGACATATATCCTTCATAACTAACTTAATTTATCGCGAACAATACTCGCACTGTTTTACAAACACATTGTATATATTGTATATATTTAACCGATAAAACCATTTTAATTGCTTTTATATTTAATATAACCTTTTTTATTTTGGTTAAAGGGAAATTCAATATTAATTTTATTTAATGTACGTGGAAATAATTTTAATTAAATTAGTATTGATTTAAACAATTATTGCATCCAATACATCCTCTTTTTACTCCAATTACAAGGTAATTTAAAATTAATTATTATTTAATTTGCTTCTTTGTTCCTTCGCAAATTTTTAATTAAAACATAATCGAACCAGTCCATTGTGTTTGTTAACGTCACTAGAATTCAATAGATATACTCCATCATCTAATATAAAATAAGTTATTAAGACTTTGTTTAACCTATAAGGATTTTTACACTGATTTTTAATAAAAATCAGGTTCAAACTCAAACTATAAATTCAGTCAACAAATTATATAAAAGGGAATGTATTACAACTTAATAAGCATAACTCAATAATTTCCACCTTTTTAAAATGATTTTCATGTTGGTGATGCATAATTTATAAGCAATTTAGGTGAACGCCTGCAACTAGCACATAATCAATATTTATATTATGCTATTTATATTTAAAATAGATAAGTAATTTTATAAATATCGACCAGTTCTTATAATGACGGGTACCTTTAATGATTCTTAAAATTTAATAATAATTCACTTTCAATAATTTATTTACAAACAATTCCAAATTAAATTTAAAAAATTGAAAGGACTTTCAAATTACAACTTTATTTGAAAACTCAATTATTATTCTACACGTTTTTTATACAGTTACGCATTCAAGTTTACAGTCAACCGACAGGATTTCTAATTTGCATAACTAATAGCTGGGTTTACATCCCCTTCTATAGAGCTTCAATTAATTGAAAGACAGTTAACTGGTGTTGGAAGTACTACGAAGTATTATAATTCGTAATTAGAATTAACTGTTCTAAGAAGTAATTTGTATGTTAACAATTAAATAACAGTAATTCAACTTGTATTTATCATTTCTAAAATATTTCTCATTTAAATGTCATTTCATTCTTTGCAAATAACAAATGCCTATTTTTAAACCGAATGTATAGTATAATAAATTAAAATTACATAGTTTGATGTAATGTTGATCGGTTATGCCTCAAATTATGTTTAACCGTTATGTGTATTATTCTAATGATACTAAGCAGTTGGAAGTATATAGGATTGATTTGCCAAGCAAGTTTGAAGAATCTGATTACCTAAAATACGGAGTAGTATATTCTGTAATAAGTTTGAAATCAAGTATTTCGGCACGAGCTAAAGGAGAGTGAAACGAGTGCGCGAGCGCAGAATAGTCATTTTAAGCGCGTTGCAAACTATATTTTGTTGCCACTACATATTATAAATAATTTGAATTCAGATAAAGCAAAAAAGCAAAAAAAGCAAAAAAGTAAGATTATCCTCGCCCAATAATACAGAACGTAATTAAAGGACAACGTTACAATTTTAAAGTATTCATAATGAAATAACTCCTTTTGCAACCTAATAAGTTTAAGGCTAACTACTAATTTTAATCTAGAACGCCTTGGAGATGGTTTTGTCTTAAGTCGGCAAAGAAAACTGCCATTTGACCATACTACATATGGAGTAGAGAAGGATCATAAATTGTACTCGTACATGACAATTATGAGAGGTTATTGCAGTGTCTACTACGTTCGAAAATTCAAAACTTGCATTTAAAGAATTTTATTATTATTATACTATTACAAAATTTATAAACTACACACACTAATCTATTACATTTATTTAAGATTCACAAAAACATATTCATAACCGAGCTTGAAGAATTATTCATAGGGAATGATATACAGGGCGTCCGCGATATAATAAACATTGTTTATCACGTGTACCCAAGCGGTTTGTGAACAAATCTGTAAACTTTTTAATCTAATTCAAAAAAATCTTTGTAGGTTTTTGCGTAAAAACCTTTCACGAATACAGGCTTTACTATGAAATATAATTACAAACATAAAAAACACGTCATTTCTGTTATCGATATCATGTTACATTAACTATTCATGAACTTCAAGTGTAAGGCCGCGTCAGTTGTTTTAATAAAAATAAAAGAACGTATTCCTTTACAAAGCCTTTTGCTTTTTTCTTTAAAACTATTATAAATTATTGATGGATTAATTTCTATAAAACGTATTTAATAAATATCTAAAATTGACATAAGTTTTGTTTTAGCCTGTTTAATTAATTTGTATTAAATGATGTTTATGAATGCATACAAATTATATCAAACGTAATTGAACTATGTCCACAAAATTTAAATTATACAAAACACCATTGATTGTAAATACATATTAACAATATGAAGGTATTTATCAAAAACAATATAATAGCGTGTTCAAAACGAAATATTTATAAATTATACCTAAAATAGGTAGTTTAGGCATCACATTCTCTTTATCCATTATTAAGATATATTGCAAATTGTCAATATAAAGAAATCAGATGCCTACTATGGATATTGGTGTGATTACATTAGTAATTAAGACTAAAACACATAATATTTCGATTTTAAAAATAGATGTATTTTAGTAAACTTGTCAATTTGTGCGGAGATACGCGAGTTTTATAGCGCAAAGGTACAAACCTAGAGGTCCAATGTTCAAATTCCGGCCAAGCGAAATTTTTCTAAAGTATATCTGACATTTTTAAAAATATCGTTAAAAATTGTATTACTCCAAATTTATTTTGTCCCTACCGCAATGGGTTGTTTAAGAACTACATGCTCTTCATCCGCATCTTTTATATTCGTGTATCTAAGTTTTTCTTATGTATTTTATACTTAAGTTCTTTGTTAATTATAGTTTAAAATAGACGGTTGGCATCATGGCCATATGTGTATTGAACAAGCTTGTATAATTTATTTTAAATTTATATATTTCAAAATTGGATGAGCGCAAAAGCGGTTACAATGAAATACTCTATTTAAATATACTTTAACAAACGCCAAGTTTTCCTTAAGAAATCTAATTAATTTTGGGCTTGCACAGTGACGTTTCTTAAGAAGTAGCTACCGAAGCTCCTCCTGTACGCACTCAGTCTTAAACATTGGCAAAATTAATTTCAAGATGCTGTTTTGTTTACCTAGGATTACGGTAATTTCTGTTTCTGGTATTAATAAAACGCCATGATCTATTAATAGTAGTATTCGCTTTAAGTTCATATGTAAACAGTGCATATTTTTTACACTAGTGTTCAATAATGGCCACAGGAGGCGCTGAAATAACCCTACTTCTGCCCGAAAATAACCTTGTTGAATTAAATAAATTACGGTCCAACCTTCTTAAAACAGTGATTTGTCTCATTTTTACCAATCAAACATATGCATTTAACCACTTGTTTTTAATTTTTACAAACAAGCACCAGGCTGAGATTTTAAGGAATCGGTGTTAATAATAATGATAACAATATTAACAATAAACTCAGTAATGATGTTTGTTGGCCAACTTGTCAGGATGTGCCTTCAACTTGAAGATCCGAGCAGCTAGATTCCTTTTTTAATTAAAAAGAACGTGGCTTTTTGTTATGGAAACAGTAGTTAATTTTTTTTGAAGTAGTGATTAAAATAGTGTGCAATTAAATATTCATTCTTTGACGGCTCGGATTTTGTCGTTTCGCTACTCAAGTTATTTGCTGTTTTTGGCGGTATTTAGATGCTCGGAAATATCTTTTGTGAAGTACGCGTAGCCTTTATTGTGGCGATGTCGTTAAAAGTCAATGTAATGAAATGATGTAATTTGACGCGACGTGGCCCGTTAAGGGAGTTTGCGTTCGGAGGGTAGGAGAATATAAAAACTTGATTCGGTAATCGAGTGAAGGGTGGATAAATAAATTGACACGGCTTGTGTGTGTGTGCGTGGTGTGTGTGTGTGTGTGTGTGTGTGTGTGTGTGTGTGTGTTTGGACCCGCAATTACTCCAAAGCTGGGATTGACGACCCACCTAGTATACTCGAAGGTAGTCATTTGATATCCCTGGCGTGGCCTGGGAATTTAAGGTGCGTATTCTTCCACAACACTACAACCCCCACCCCCCCATGGGTGCTGCGATAACAGGTATTCCTAGGTGTAGGAAATAAGGCAACTGTCTCTTACGTTTATGCCAGGCATGTGCTGAAGCCTGTAGCATATACAGCCCTCTCCAAGTGCTATACGTCCTTTCTACGTGGGAAATAGTTTAGTGCCACGAAACGAAGGAGAATTTGTAGTAGCTATAAACATTATTGTTCAGTATTAATCGCCGCGGGTCATGTTAAGAGAAATTTATGTGCTGTAGTTATACCCGTCAAATTCAGTCAAAGAACGATGGTGTTACCAACGCCATGCACGCCCGTGTGTTTAACCTTTTAGTCGAGTTAACTTTGTCTTAGTTCATGTACTACTTTGATTTACTATACGGGAGCAATTGTCTAGAATAATCCCGTAATAGATGTGATATTTTATTTTTATTTGACTGGATTATACGGCTAACTGTCTCTCATTTATTTGTTTTCTTTCAACTAGCTCTAGTTTTATGATCATTACCTGTAAAGCTTGTAAACTTGGGAGTAGGTCAGCGTAGAACCTGCGGCATATTATTTTAACTATAGAGTGGTCCTATTCTTGCAGAAGGAGTACCTATTAGTAGACAGGTAAAGAAACGCGAGATACCACCTCTGTCTCGCTGGACGATGGTTTTGGAGAATACCCCTTACCGTGAAATGAGGTAGTGGCGCCCCTATACCTAATTGTGTACCGTGCCTCTGATTGTTTAGTAGGAGACGGAACGGTTAACAACGATTCCAGTGGATAGTTTTGAACCCCGTTCGCATCGTAGTAGCTTAGTCAGCGCTCGCTGTTAACGTCGGTTCGGTCGACCGAGAACGTGGTTCAGCCTAGTGCCGATTTGAACTGTAGTAAACTGCCCTTACTGCCCCTACAGGGCAATGTATAATAGTTAATTATAAATAAAGTATTACTGCAGTTACACTAAATCTGACAATTAGTTCGCCAAATTAATTCTCACAAATCAGAGCTTTGATGTGCTCGTAGAGTACACTCTCGTAGTATTCTGTTTTTAAAGCAAAAGAACGTCGTTTAACTGATTTTTTATTGTCAAAGATGTGGACTTGTAAAAATGAGCTTTACTTATAAAATTTAATAACAGAAACATAATTAATATATTTGGGAGTCGCCTTTAGGTGCTAAATATCAATACAATTCAGAATAAAACATCAGTTTTAATTTCGAAATAATTAAATAAACATATACAGTGTAATTAACAAAATTAATTGCGACCTAAACCAATCAAATAATTACTAAAACATTTTACCAGTATGTACATAATTGCAATATCTAAATTGTTATAAGTACTTTACTCTTACAATTAACAGTTTTATAATATAGAAATTGCTCATATGACGAGGATAAACAATGTTCGTGGCTTTTCGGGTAAAATATCTTTACCTTCGAACAATACTTAATGACAAAAGCCACAAGTAGAATAATTGATTACAAATGACCGATTTAAATATAAATAATAAATAAAGAAATAAATAAATAATAAGAATTACGATATGTAAACCAAAACATGAATGCTAACATCAAAATAATATATTGAAAAACAGAAATTCATTTTAAAACGACGGAATTCGATACAAGTATTCATGGATATTCATTAATTAGAAAATCTATTGGATTAAATTCATAAATAGAAACTGCTGATTTCGCATTTAGACTTTATACGCCCAGAATTCATTTAATAAAACATTCAGTCTATTGTGAATTGTGAAAATTAAACTTGACATTGTAATCCAATACTTCAGGTATCATTATTATTGTATAGTGGTCTATTTCGATTTACATCATCTTTAAAGTTTTCAAAATCTTATTTTGATATAAATTATTAATTCAAAATATATTACATGCTCAATTACGCCTTCATTGCTAATTATCGTAAACATAAATCAATGTAAAATTCTTTACAAGTCAATTCCAAGATTTTGAAAATTGTAAGATTAAAGGAAAGGGGTAAAGATTACCATACGATGCAACCGAATCTTATAGTACCCTTTTTTCCTTGCCTTTATTAAATGATAGCTCTTCAGGATTTTTCAGTGAATCACTTTCAAAATTTAAATTACATGTTCAACCTGTAAAATAATAACCTTCAACAACTCAATCTCTGCTATATGTTACTATGCCCTTTAGCGTCCTGGATGCCCATCTTGCGTACACTAAGAAGTCGTTACAATGTGCCTGTCTTTAATAAAATTGCTGCTTTTTACGATTCGAATGTGTAAGCTTTTATATATTATAAATTAAATTTCTAAATTTATTATGCAGCATATTTTTTTAGCAAACGGCGACTAAAATTACACACCAGTTTGTTAACTTATTTATGTTCTGCTTTGACATAATTTTTAGACTACACTTAAAAGTTTAATAATTCTTTCAACATGTTATTTTAAAATTATTTAATTTATACAAATTTTTAATTTTTATTGTATTTCCCTAACTTTTGTACCGTTATTATTTTAATAATAATATGTTGATGCAGGCTTAATGGAACTCGAAACTAGTCGATATATATTCTATATCATGCAGGGTACCCTGGATATAGAGAAGATTATGTAACGCATGTGTACCGAGGGCATTTGAGAACGTAAATCTACAGAAATTTGTAATCTTATTAAAAAAAATGCTGTATATTTTCGTTCAAAAATTTATCATGAAGCGTACACCGCTGGACAAAAGTAATGTCGCAAAGTGAAAGCTAGTGCTGGCCGCCGCTACTGCTCTCTATAACACAGGTAAAACGCATTATTCAATAGCGACATACGTTTGGTTCACTAAATACCTAAATTTACCTACGGATTTGAATTCTTCGAATCGTTACAGTATTTTAAGTAATTTATACTTATTCAAGCTGTGTACCCTACATTGTATTTAAAGAGGTAGCATTTTTATTAAATAAAATAAAATATGAAGTGCGTAAGTTTGCTTTCATTTAGTATTTCACAAGTTGATAAAGCCCATTTCAATTGAAAAATTTAGTTAAATTTGTAATAGTTATACAAGTATATTTATTAGATATTGCTTGTTGCACTACGACGATGCACATTTTGTTGATTTAATTATAATTGCAAAGTTTTGATTATAAAATTTATGTTGGTAACTTGTATAAACAATAATTGTTCAGAAACCACGTCAGCAGTAGTGTTGCTTAAATTCGAGTGCACAGAACGAAGAGTATTATGATTAGAGTCAAGCACAAATAATTGTTAACTAAAATTTATTATTAAAAGCTAATATTCGAAATGCAAAATGCAATTCTTTCTCAGAGTGAACTAAAAAACAATGTGCAAAATATAAAGGCATACGGTAAAACTTAAAGCAACATACATATAAGTTTTTTAAAAAAGAGTAGATAAACAGACGAAAGCGCATACATAATAAACGAAAGCAATAACAGCAATTGCTTCAAAATTGATAAACGTTCAATAAAATAATCAAGAAATACAGTACTAACAAAAATATTAACTAAAACTTTGCAATACGCAAATATCAAAATTAAATAAAGCAAGTCACAATTATAAAAGGGAAGGCCCAAATGGCAAGAAATCAAAAAAGGTGCATTTGCACCCAGTAGGTGCATCCTTGTCTTTGTCTTTGTCTTACGTCAGTCTCGTTAAAATTGTTTTTAATTATTTACACTTTTAATTTTCGAAATACTCCTATCAGACTATAGATAATAATTGCAGCTGGATAATACTCCAACTCATTCTTTATTTTTCTGGGCAGTTTATAGTCCTTAAAGAAAGCTGCATAGTTGAATGTGCAAGCAATGAGAAGCGTAAATGCTTAACGCGAATTTATTTTAAATTTCATAACTTTTCACAAATTATCTTCCTCTAAAAAATTTCAGTTGTTTTTTTAAAAATTGTCTTATTTCTCTCCTAAATAATTTAAATTTTCAGCCAAGCTAAATTAAATTTCGGCATTTGGACAACTAAATAATGTAATTATGAT
>JAHWXV010436544.1:0-19585 GCA_024586415.1 Phrixothrix hirtus
AACACTGCGTGTGCTAATTCCCAAACATTTCGCTGTTCGCTTTGTTACTTGTTGAAGATTAATATTATTTATGCCAAGTCTTTTTTCCATTTCGAAATACACTTTAATTTTCAATACAATTCTTTAAATTTTGCGGAGACGTCTTGAGACATTTTCTTTGAACTTTAGAAAAAGTAACATTTTGACTTTACAATACACTGTGTATCATTATGCTCTTTTGGTTAAAATCGGATTTCTTATATAAACAAATTTAAATCGTTATCACAAGGTCCTTGTGTAGACTTCCCTTATCAATATCTATTAATTTGAAAAATATTTATCAACAAAATCGGTTGATATTATTGAAACTATCAAAATTTGTTTACATTATTACGCAAAGAATAATTTCTTATAATAGAAACATGTTTGCCGCTTACCTCAGAATGACCTTCAATGCGGTTAGTTACGAATTAGCACATCGACAGCAGTTATTTGCATCTTTTTCAAAATCTTTCACTTTCAATTAAAAGACAACTTTTAATAATTTGTTAAAACCAGTTAATTTTTGTTGTTCAAATAATGTTAATACATCTTATAAAAGAAAGGAAATTTTCAATTTCTATCATAAATAACGGATTGCGGCGAATTTACTTTTTTTGTAAAAAATGGAGAAACTAGAAGTACCTCCTAAACTGTAATACACATGGTCTCTTTTTCAAGGTTTGAGCTGCATACCTTTCCAATTTCGTTAAATTTTGATCACGAATAACAAAGTTATAAACTTTTTAAGATATGCTTTCTGAGAACACATCAAATTATTGCACTTTTTTGTAAAAAATTTATAACATTTACGAAATGGCTTAAGGTAACAAAACAAAAACTTCTCAATTATAATAAAAAAGGATTTATTGATAAGCGGTAAAGATTGCACACAAATTGGCCTCGCCGTTTTTGAATAAACTGGTTTAAAAGAGAACGCCAATACTAATTATTTTAATAGTAGCTAGTTACGAAAATATAAAAATAGATATACAGAGTGTCCCAGGCGTCTGAAAGCGGAGGATCACTGATGTGCATGAAGAATGAGAAAAATTATATCTAAAAAAGTAGCTAATGATGGGAATTATACATTAAAACTATGGTTTCTCTACTTTCTCTGACTGTCTATAAGCCCCGAGTATCGCTTTTTTTATACCGATGCAGTGAAAGATTTTTGCTGACCGCAAAGTTAAAACATGCAGGTTGGCATGAAACATACCCGACTTGACATTAATTATGTGATCTTATTAAATTACAATTTTGACTTTGTAGAATACCTTTATCATAATTTTCATTTTAGATTTGACCGACTTTCTTTAAAATAATATAACTTAAAAAGTTTTCATACTAGAACGTTCTTTTTATTAGAAGAAATTGTACAGAAGGATGTATAGTTTGATAATAATATTAACCTCTTACGATTTAAAGATGGCGTCATGTAAATGATAGCCTTCTTCCAAAATACAGGTTTCTAAGCGATCACTGAAGTTGTGGCATGCATCTGTAAACATCTGTGATGGAATTTCAATAATCACTCGGCGTATTTCTCCGACCGCACATGATATAGTCGCCTTAAGGCTATAGAGGGTTGCCTCATGTAACTGTTCCAATATCTGCAGTTTTGTTTATTAACGTAGCCGTTAATGTGGAAGTGTACTTTATCGCTTTTAAACAAAATTCTGTTTTCGTCACCCTCAAGTCTGTTCGAAGTTGAGACCATGATGTGTCGCGTTTTTGCCTATCTCGATTAATCGTCAGATTGATATTCATATTTTCTGATACAGACGATTAATGTTGCAATAAGAACGGTAAAACATGATTAAATACTAAATTCAAATAATGAAGCTTAAATTATAAATTATTATATGTAATGAGATGTACCCATGAAAAAATACCTTGAAATAAAACAAAAAGTATAATTTTAATTAAATATTTTCGAATCAATAATGAATTCAATCGGAAATATGCCATAATAACATATGATTGAATATGTAAGTTTATTATACCTTCATCGCAGGTCAACAAATGTAAATAAATGTAAAACTGAACAGGTATAGCCATTTAGTGGTAAGATACAATTGAACATAACTAGAAAATAGAAATCTAATGAATTGCAAATTATTTAAAAATAAATGCATATAGCCATCTATTGGCCAATAACATAATTTAATAGTTAAGATAGTTTAGATAGATAGAAAACTATAATGGGTTTACTAAATTAAAATAGACGTCATTGTAAGCTTTCACTACATTACAATTTAATTCTTAGAAATTATAGTTTATCAACAATTATGATAACGAAAGGACTATAAAAGCCAGCAACAAACACAAAACAATCAAAGTCCCCACGACTCTCTCACTTGAACCATTATCCTGCCAATTATACATTCCATTAAATTTAGTTCCTCGCCATCTGTATTCATGAAAGTAATAATCCAGCACGTTTTCAGCTTTATTACGATCAGGGAAACCGCATTTCTCTGCTAACACTATAAGGACGTTTTCCCATAGTTATAATAGAGAATACGACAATCGCAAAACATACCTAGAGATGTACACTGTCTCTAGACGTTCTCCGCTGCATTGTCCATTCCCCTAGAGGCCTCTGAGGGGATTGTATATTCAGCAAAAGGGCGTATTCCGCTGTTGTGTATATAACTCTGCAGTGATACAAAGTAGGAATACATTTCGGATGACCTTTATTTGAATTAACAACACTTTGTAACCTAAGGAATAACCAGTAAAGAATTGCTTGGCATTTATCCTCTTACCTAAATTGTCGGTCCTCACATTAACACACACAAATTATGCATGCAAACAAATATAACCTGAAACTTTACAACATCTTGTAGCATAGATTTATTATAAAGCGTGAAATGTATGGCAAACTGATGATTTAGAATCATAGAATTGTACATAGTATAGCATATAAGAACTCTACAGTGTAAATAATGAATTTAAAATACACGTATAAAAAGAATCACACTTTTATTAAAAATACAATTCAAATCTTAATGTAGAATAGTGTATTTCAGATAAAATATAAATCGTATCATTGAATTGTAATAATGCACAATTAGACAGGTGAAACGCCTTTTAACATTACCTTCGTAACTTAAGGCAGACGATTATAAATTAAATATTGAACCCCTTGAGACGTTTCATGCACAATGAGCTAAAACTACCGAGCTAGTCAAGCTTACAAAAACCAACTTAACTAAGTACTTTACGTCAGTCTCTCTAATCGGTATAAAGTACCAGAGTAGCGTAACAGATGATAATCCTCTTCAACTAACTTTTGGCACATTGAGATTTTAAAAGGATGAAAGCGAAGATTTTTTTCAAAATCTAGCGCACTGTAGGCTGTGAATTACGAGAGAACAAGCACATACGCGAACAGAACGCCGTGGACTACTTATCGTGGCCTCTCCTACGCTATCGCATAGGGAGGTTTCCTTTTTTAATACAGTCCTCGTCGTTTCAAAAGTATTCACCATAGTAAGAAGGCACTGCAGCCGGGCACTACATCCCAAGGAGAAATGTTCAAATTACGCTTAAAGTCTCTTTGGGTTTGATTTACTGGATCTCTGTTTAACACAAGCGTGAACACACGATGTTGTATCGACGACGCCATATTGTATAATCAGCTGGAACCTAACAAGCCACTCTCGACTCTTCTGAGAGATCCCGCTGCAAAGTACTAGTACTAGTTCCATAAAAATCAGTTATTTCTGACGGACACGCTACTTAAATAGATTGTTCAAAATCTCTTAATTCAATTAATTTAAAATTAGATTGTTTTTAACATGAAAAACACAAGCTAATCAAAAAGTCATGATTCACTTGAGTTTTTCAAGATATTAGTAATAAGCTGTTTTAGAATAAGTAACCTATTCATAGCAACACATAGTTGGATAACATCCAAAAACAAAAAGTTTAAAATCTTGATACTTCCTGTGTAAAACAAAAAGAATGACGTTTGTAAAATAATGCAACATAGAAATGACGACAGAATTACAAAACAAGAATTTCAGAATATGCAAAAACGATTGGCCAACGTCAAAAGGGGTAGTAGAAATCCCTACTATATGAAAAGTTGGCAAATAGTCATGCAGAGTTAAAAACGGGATCTATTCCTGAATCATTGTTGAACTCTTAATTATTTCATGTAGTGTTAACTAAGTGACCGAAGTTCAAGTGTGCAGCTCTAATTTAACAACGCCAAAGGTAACAATTGTCAATAACACTCAGTACAATAAATAAAATCGTAACAAATACGTATTTCAAAACAAAGAATTCGCAGTTACCAAAATAATCAAAATTTCTAAAAATCTAAAATTATGATCAAGACAAATTTTAATAAGAAATGTTAAAATCGTTTTAATTTTCAAACAATTTAAAACTCATTAGTAAGGTATTTACGTATGACATTGACTAAATGGGATTTAGTTAGTTTGCGAGTAGTTTCATAAATGAAACTTTTGAATAGAAATTCTTAGATTATAAAGGTACAAATATTTAAACTTGACCTACTTTTAGGCAGTCAAATCCGGACACGGAATTTCTGTTAAATATTAGAATAAGTGTCAAATGTGAAGTAATACTATTGATTTAGTTTCTACAATTTACGCCATTGAAATTTAATTATGTTTGTGTTACTTATTGTTATTTAAAAGTTTTTTAAAATGTAACTATTTAAATCAAGTTTGGTTATGTTTATTAAATATAGTGCTAAGGTAATGTGACACGCGAAAAATTTAAAATTTTTAAATAGAATTTAAAAGGTAAATTCATAAAGAAACAAGTAAGTAGTTTATCAGGTTTTGTTGCCGTCCCGCGCCAATATTTAAATTTACCGCCTTACGTTTACAGTATATAGATGGTTGTTAGGACTACGAGGACAGATAGACTCTATCGGAACAAAAAAACGAGAGACAGTTTTTTCGGTGGCGAATAAATTAAGAAAATAGAGTGATAGTTGTAAAGCGATTTCATTTTTGTGGATTACGAACGTGAATAATTTGTAATTACTAGTCGTGAGACCACCGCGATGTGCCATTAAAACACGCGTAGATCGTACGTTATAGAAATCGGTCGTATATTAGTGACTTTTGAAGTTTCCGAGGTGAGTGCGAGAATTCCGCGGGAGTAACTGTGGCAGAATATCGGTCTCAGAGAAACCAAGTGGTGTGTTTCGTGGGTACTATAACCTGCCTATTTCCACCTCGTACGCTGCTTCATAGGACGTGTGAGTCCAAACGCGAAAGCAGGAACGTATAAGATTCACGGCCGACGATTATGGTGTTTTTCGGCAAGCGATTAGCCCTGTGACACGTCGACTAAAACAAAAGTACTTATTGTTACATTCTTTGCTTCAATATAGGGTGTGTCTGTAAGGGCGTATTGAGTATGTTAACGTGTATCGACGTGAATCCGGTGTAATTCATAGTCCCGGCTGCCAAATATTGTAGAGCCCAGATTAAACCATTCCCGTTTTTGAGGGGAGCTTGTCAGAACATAATTCCTGTCCGAATTATTGATGCATACCTTTATTTACTGTGAATATAATATTTAGAAAATAAGTTCATTTTGTAGTAATTTGGTTAGTCTTCCCCGTAACTCTTGAATTAGACTGCATTGAAGAGCTAGTAAAGTTTGCTTGAACACTGTCCTTTTGTTGCTTTGTGTATGCTGAATAAGCCATTTCTTTAGGTATAGATAAATAGCTATTCTCCAATTGGACTTTCATTTTAAACTTAGAATAAGTTAAATGTGATTATTTTGTATTTCAGGGGATATGTGTTTGACAAGATGCCTCCCCTCTAGCCACGGTTTTAATTCATACTGATATTTGGGGCGTAGGTAAGAGGCAAGTCAAGGACAACGCATTTATAGGCCACGGAACAGTTTTTCCCTGTTCCGAAGGACAGCTCAATTCATTATACGGACAATAAGGAACAGTGCCCCCTCCCCAAACTTCAGACCTTTTTTTGTACGTAATATCATCTTTTTAGAGCGTAGACGTACTGGTTAAATCTGTCACGGACCCGCCTCCTCCGAGATGCTAGCGGAACACCAGCATCGTCGTCGGGCGTAACGCCAGCCGAGTTTGTGACAAGTTGTTTTTATTTGGGTGAAATTTATAAAAGCGATACTCGCACCTACTATAAATAAATTATTAATTTCATAATCCTGAATTAGGGCAAGCAATGAATAAGGTAACATTTCTATAATATATGTTATGTATGCGACCAAACCAATAGCGTAAGTTCTAGTTTAAGAAATTTTCATTTAAAAATTGTTTATAAGTGAATCTGACAAGTTATTGTTACTACTTGAACATATTATCATAAGATTAAAGTCAACTTATTTTTTCCTCTCTTTTCCCTGGTTTTACCCATTCGGGGTTTCCGTTTTTTATTTCCACTTCATTGGATCCTTCTTTTAAGTTCTTCCAACCATCGCTGGTTTTGATATAGGTTTCCACCTAAAAACAAAATCTACACGTTTTTAATTTAACGTTATTCTAAAATTTTAAATGAAGCACGCTTCAAATTTTTACTACTGAATTGTAACGAAAATTAAATATTAAATGTATACTGTACCTTTTATGTAGATTTGACGTTTTAAAACTAAAATAATTACTAATAATTGTTTATGCAAAATAACTAACATAACATTTAGCATACCTACTATACTATTAAACGTAACACCGTATAATTAACAACATTGTAATTGGATAACTAAGAGTGCTTTTCACTTTTTTAAAAACTTAAGTAAGCTCGTTGTATACTAAACAATTAGGGGAACGTTTCAATCAAATAGTTTAGGGTAACTGTTGAACTAAAAATAATTCAGTTCAGTAGTTACGCTAAACTATTTGATTGATATGTTAATTGAGATTAAGGGTCGTTCCCCTAGTTCAACAGTTATCTTTGATGGTCTGGGTAAACTAATTCCAAGTGGATGAATTAGCAAAGGTATCAAATGAAATTTCAACAAAAATCCCTTATTGTACTACGTAAAAGAATTTCTCTGAAAATTTTCAACCGAATCGAATTGTATAGTGCTAACTACTTTCTGAGAAGATAGCTGTTTAATTGCTAATTACTTTTGAAATCTATCGAAAGGAGCAAAACAAATTCCGTTTCTAAAAGTTAGTTACTCAGAGATTTGACATTCATCAGTTTTCTCGCAATTTTTTCTAAATTTCTGAGAAAAATAATGAGTTCTCATATAAGAAAATATTTAAATAAGTGATATAATATCCCTGATTTGCAATTCGGATTCCGACAGGGCCACGGGAATGTTTCAGCTACACGTGCAATTACAGACGAAATTTTGAAAGCCACTGATGGGGATCAATACGTTTTTTTAGTATTACTTCATTATCATCAATCATGAGATTTTATTTGCTAAGTTACAATATTACAATTTTAGTTATTAATCCACCGCTTTGATTAAATTATATTTACTGTGTAGGTCTGTAATCTCTCCTTTGGAGTACCGCAGGGCTCTATTCTTGGACCGTTAATATACATCATCTACACTTCTGACTTTGGTAACGAAATTCGTTATTGTATCATTTTTATATAGATGACATACAGTTCGAACTTTATTTTTCCAACAGTAACATTGCGTCAATTATTTCTATTTCCGATAAGCACTGATAAATTTTCATCGGTTTAGTCTTTGCTATTACCTAACATAAAAGCTTAATATTAAATTAATTAAATGTTAAAATAAGTAATATCAAATCAATAATGAAGAGCAAATAGAGAATGAAAGAATTCGAAAAGGAATGGGCACAATTTTAGAAACATTTTTAGAGGCGACCGGGGATCGAACCCGGGCTTCCAGATTTGTACTCTGGCGTGTTTACAACTACACCACTGCCTCAATCTCCGGTTCCTCTGAAAATTTTTCTTTAAATGTGCGACTATTTATATAAGATGTTTACTATCTTTAAGGACCGTTAAGAGAGCTGTCTTTCGGGCAGATTCACACCTAAGGTTAATGCATATATTGAAATATATAGCTATAGATAGTTAGGCTCTAAATTAAACAAATACGTTAATAAACTGACATGAAAATTAAGGAAAGGTCTTGTGTATTAATATAAATTAATTAATATGCGGCTCAAAATACCTAATTGCGGTACAGCAGACAAATAGAGAATGAAAGAATTCGGAAAGAAAAATTTGTAGAGGAACCGGAGATTGAGGCGGTGGTGTAGTTCTGAACACGCCAGAGTTCAAATCTGGAAGCCCGGGTTTGATTCCCACTCGTCTCTAAAAATTTTTCTAAAATTGTGCCCATTCCCTTCCGAACTCTTTCATTGTCTATTTTTCTATTCTACCGCAATTAGGTATTTTCAGCTGCGTATTAATTAATTTATATTAATACACAACACCTTTCTTTAATTTTAATGAAGAGTAAAGCCCAACTTTTGCATAGTATAGGAAAATACCTTCCGTCGAACGATGGATCCATTAAAATACATTAAAGTGTGTAAGCGCATCTGAAATTTTTACAACATTTGTCATTTACTTGAAAACACCCGGTACATACATCTGTGTAGTAATAATAAAATCTAATCGGTGAATTACCAGTATCATTTTTATGCCAAAATTACAATTGTAAATTTGTAAATTGTATAATTCCATTCTAACAACAATTACTAAAATTCTAAAATCCCAGGTAGCGCTTGGTTAAACATAGGGGCGTGTTTTCTTAAAAATAGCATTTCAGCAATTACCGTGAGAAGACCTACGAGTCTAAAAATAAAAGTCAACCCCTTTCGTCTTCTGCCCTTCAAATTTCAAGAAGAAAACTTCGATTACCGGTAATAGAGACCTGAGAGTTGCAAAGTTAAGTTTCTTTTCCGAAGTGCATGCCCAGGCGATATTTAAAGCATACAATTGAAGAGCTACTTAAATAACGCAAAGGAGATCAAATTTGGTCTATTTCCGCCCATAGTGAATTTTAATCAAAGGGTCAACTTCAATTACCTGTCGATTCGTAATCAAAGGATTAGAGTCTGACAAGGCTGTACATGGCGTACGATAAGTAAAATATCCTAGGCAGCACGGATGTTATATTAGATTCCATCGGGACGTTGAAGGTCTCCAAAACACCAAGTAAGTGATATATCAATTCTTTAATCGTTAAGTAAAGTCTGATGGGACAAACTAGTCGATGACGTATAAATACAAAATGAGTTAGTTAATGTCATAAATAAAAGACTAAAGTTTTAAATTTTTAATAGTTTAGGTTATTAAGGCCATTACGGGCAATATTTCTTGTTCATTTTAGATTTAGTTTAATTGGTAGCAATAAAAGAGCCCCTTGATTTAGAGATAGAAAATTACTGTTTCCATTATTCCCTTCCGAGGAGACATTCTTTTGTTAAGTACAGATCTTACCTTTATATATGTAAACTCGTAGTTGTAGTAACACATACTTTCTTTCAGGTATAAGTTAATTGTAAGTAAATAACCTATTTTAGATAGTTACCTGATCGAAGAGTGAGTCCAGCGGCGTGCCTGAAAGTCACAATATAGTAAGTACAGGTTTACCAGGTAAGATTGACCCATGACTTGCACAGTTGTTTAACAACTGTATGTAATTCACATTTTGCACTGACTATCCAGTATGTGAATACTGGTGCAGTAGAACTGCGAGTGCGGACCTCACTACAA
The DNA here is from genome assembly GCA_024586415.1 of Phrixothrix hirtus. Taxonomy (NCBI): domain Eukaryota; kingdom Metazoa; phylum Arthropoda; class Insecta; order Coleoptera; family Phengodidae; genus Phrixothrix; species Phrixothrix hirtus. The sequence goes on from JAHWXV010436544.1 coordinate 9,720, forward strand.
ATCGTTATTATATCAGTTTGCAACATATTTTCAGGGGCCAATCTTATCTAGTAAATCTGTACGTATTAATACAATTCTCGATCTAAAGGTTGTTTTCCCGGCTTCTATAGCAACAGACTTCTTGAGTATTATCGTTTTCTTATCGTTAAAAACAAAATTTCACCCTTAATTGCGACCTTTTTCCCGAATTTTTAACACCTATTTATAACCTCTGAATTTTATCCTAATGGATTTCATCGCAAATGTAGAACCTCCCCGACCTCCAGTGTGGTAGCCGAAGCAAACCAGCTAATTCAGGGAAATCAACACCTTTGACAACCTCAGGGGCGTAAGGCCTCGTTATAAGTAGTACCAGTAGTTTGTAAATAAACGTACTGTGAACGCGGATTATATCTATACGACTCCTTGAAATTCAGAAAATATATAATAGAACATTTTTATGACATTTTAAATAAATTCCGAATCGATAAGAATAACGAAAAAAGGATTCAACATGGTTAAAACAGTTACCCGCGTTTTATTTTTGGGATAATAAAGTATAAGGGAATTTTTCGTAAATTAAAGGGCCTAAGGTAGCTAAATATTTATAATAGAAGATTACTCCGCTTAGGCATTTATTCTTATAAATTGATTTGCGGGAAAATCACCGTTATTTGTATAAGATAAGATTCCGGGCTGTTGTGTATAATATTAATATCAGACATAGAAATAGAATTACAATTTCTTCCACAAAACTACAGCGTTGATTCTCACACGGTATAACAAGTGTGTATCACACAATCCTTTTGAAAAACTTTAATTGCTAGATTTAAAGTACAGTTTTACGATCATTTCTTGGATACAAAAATGTATATTCAGCATTAGATTTCTATTTTCAGTTTTGACACACCTGGAACGTCCTCTATTATATAACAATCGTTATCTCAAAGAAACACTTTTGTACTTACAAAGACCTTTGAAGCTTTGGTCCGAGAACACATTGATCCGTGGACAAGAACTTGTTGTCCACCCTGAAAGTTTTTCAGATCAGCATGCTTAGAATTGTAATACAACTTTTGTGCTGCTCATCATCCTTTTATGTTTTCAACTACTTTAGCTCGCATCTCTTCCAAGTCCCGAACTTCTTTTTTCAAACTTCAAGGACCAGGAAAGAGTCATTTAGGAAAATTTCATGGGAAGCTTTTCCGGTAGTGAAATTAACAGTCGCATTAATTCCCCACTGAAAACAGTTGATACTCATATTCCAACGTTCTTTGTCTTCCGTCGAAGCATTTAAGGCCTAGAGAATGACCCTGTTTATCCTATCTACCTGACCATTTTCGCGTGAAGTTTTCGTGGCACTCATGTGATGCATAACCCTTAGCAATATTTACTAAAACTATTACTTGTAAACGTGGTCTCCCGGCCATATGATATCTTCCTCGGCACTCAAAAGTGCCTTTATCATGGTAAACTTTGTAAAAGCATAACTGCCACAATAACGTACGAGTTTCTCTTAACGCTTTTAACAAAAGGCCCCAGGAAGTCGACATGTAATGTATCTATTGGTACTTTTTTCTTTTCGATGCGATTTAGGCTCCTAAGTATTTTTTTGGCGTGTCTTTTGTTGTACCGCCATCCTAAACAGGCTAATATGTAGTTATTTACATATTTACGCATAGATGCGAACCAGCTCCCGTTTTCGACAGCTTCTAGGGCCTTTTCGACCCTGAATAACCAGCAAAGCCATGTTAAAATGTTAGAAGCTGTCTACTGGAGGTCTCGGGAATCATCCATTTTAAACTCTTGTTTGTTTAGCGGAAATTGGATTATTTTTAAGAACAAATCTTTAGTGTACTTTTTGTGTTCCGCACTTATAGTTGCGTGTACGTCACAATTTTCGTCTCCTAACTACGCAGCGAGGGACCAATCATTCTCACCGAAATTTATCTGTAACATTTGAATATCAACATAGCCATCACTAGTTTCAAATGCCCTATGGCTGAGGCATCTGCGTGGATCACTTTATATCCCGGTTATTATCGGATGGTAAGATCGAACTCTAGAGTAGCTAATAACCATCTGGTAACTTAAGGAATTAATTCTTCTTTTGTTAAAATAATACAAAGGGCACTGGAATCTGTGAATGTCTTAGAAGAGTTTTCTAATAAATAAATTTTAAATATTTGAAGGGAATTCACTGCAGTCCATATGAATGGTACATTTTCTCCTGTTCCGTAGTAGCTCGACTGAAATATTGCGCAGGATTCAAAGTTGCCTTCGGTTTACTTGAGGCTGAAAGCCATCTGTGAGAAAACTAAAAGTGTCAAATGTACCATCAATTAAAAAGGATTTCTTTTGAAAAAAATATCTGTTATAGAGAAAGCTAAGACACGTATTGCTGAAAAACGGAGCCACGAGTGCGGCTGGCGTTACGCCCGACGACGATGCTGGTGTCCTGCTAGCTCCTCGGAGGAAGGAGATCTGCGACATTTTCCACCAGCTCGTGTACGCTCTAAGGAAAGCGCTGGAAACACGTACAAAGGTTTGAAGTTTGGGGGAGGGGCGCCACTGTTCCTTCTTGGCCGTATATTGAATCGAACTGTCCTTCAGAACAGGGAAAACGGTTCCATGACCTATAACTGCGTTGTGCCGGATTTGCCTCTTGCCTGGGCCCCAAATATTAATATGAATTAAGACCTTGGCTAGATAGGGGGGGGGGGTACCTTGACTAACACATATCTCCTGAAATACAAAATAATCACAGTTAACTTATTCTAAGTTTAAATGGAAATCAAGTCTAATTGGGGAATAAACTATTTATCCATGTCTAAAGAAATTGCTTATATAGCATACACAACAACAACAACAGGACACACAGTGTTGCAAGTAAGCTTCTCCGGCTCTTGAATGCGGCCTAATTCAAGAGTTACGGGGAAGACTAATCAATCTACTATAAATTAAAATTATTGTTTAAATCTATTGATCACAGTAAATCGATATATGCGTTCATAGTTTGGACAAGAATTATATACTGACAGCCTCTCCTTAAAACGGCAATGGTTTAAGCTGGGCTCTACAATAGTCGGCAGCCGGTGCTATAAATTACATCGGATTTTCGCCGATACACGTTGACATATTACATATGCCCTTATAGGCAAACAACGTTGAAGCAAAAAAATGTAATAATAAGTAATTTTGTCTTGGTCGATACATCACAGGACTACTTGCTTATCCAAAACGCCAAAATCGTCAGACGTAACTCTTACACGTTCTTGCACTTGCAACGGGCTCGCACGTTCGATGAAGCTGCGAACGGGGTGGAGAAATGCAGGTATTTCCCCAGAAACCCACAATTTGATTTTTCAGAACTTGGGATTCCGCTACACTTATCCCGGAGGAAACCTTACACTCACCGTGCAAACTTCAAGAGAAGAATCCCTCACACATAACAGATTCTATCACGTACGACCTACGCGTGTTTTACTGCCAAATCGCGGTAGTCTCACTACGAGTTATTACAACTTATTCTCATTCGTAATCCGTAAAAGTGGTAATCTCTTGCAACCACCACTTTATTTTATTAATGACTTTTTAATCGCCACGGAGAGTAAAAACTTGTCTCTCGTATTTATTCCGACCGATTCTATTTATTTTAATAGTCCTAACAATCATGCATTTACCGTAAACGTACGACGGTAATTTAAATATTGACGCAGTACGCAGTACGGCCGATTCTATTTATTTTCGTAGTCCTAACAACCACGCATTTACCGTAAACTTACGGCGGTAATTTTAAATATTGGCGCAGTACGCCAACAAAACCTGACAACGGTTGTAAATGGTGTTTCAACGCTTCACCTATACTAGAACTTTAATTATATTTTGATACTGTTTCTTTATAAAAAATGATTCGTTTACATATAGAATCTTGCTAATCGTGATTACAATTTGCTTCTATCCTGCTCTACATGTGTTTAACCCTGTTCATAAAGTGTCTTAAAATGACGTACAATGAAATCAAAATGACCATATTCGATTAAATATAAAATACCCTAACAAATGCCATCTCAAAGATTATTCTCTTTCAAGATATATTAGTTTATTAATGTAGGTTATTTTTACAAAAATAAATATTGTACTGTTCATTTAATGGTCAAAGTAAAACACTCCTAAGCTACAAACACATTGAACCTTAATGATTAGTATCAGCTGCTATACTGAAAAAGCAACCTTTAAACATACTTAATATATGAGTATTACAGATGAAATAGTACTTGAAACGGTTTATCTGACTGATTTAAAGTATCTTAAGTCATTACCTAAATATGCAATTAGTTGGCACAATGCCCTATTTTACTAGATTAGGATATCTTAAAAATCAAGTAAATAATACACTAAGTACACAGTAGAATCGTTTACGTAACTATTAAGAACTACGTGAACAACATTGCTTGACAAGTACCAGTTGTGTTCCATATATCATAGAATAATAATAATAATAATAATAATAATAATAATGTTTAATGTCAGTAACTACCCTACAGCGCATAGACATAGTCATAGGAAAAAGAATGATACAAATAATTAGAACAATAAGAACACGTACAATTGGTTTAATAATATTATGGAAATTCTAAATTTCTATATCATGCGGTGGTACAGCAATTACTGATCGTAAGATATTACATTATTTATCGGTGAAAAATTCAGCTGTGGAGTAATAAGCCTTATTAATCAACCACTCATGCAAGTTATTTTGAAAAGAATATAAGGATACACTATTCATCATGTCCAGTGGCAGATTATTATAAATGGCGATGCAATTGTAGTAAGGGGATTTTTGTATAAAGTCGTTCTATGTGTGAGGATACTAAGGTCACTTCGTGCTCTGGTCTTCATAGTTGAGTAAATATCACCGTTAGTGTTAAATACGTGTAGATTACTTCTAGTATGTACGGAAATTTTGAATATATGTGTATATAGTGTTTTTTAAAATGAGGTTTGCATGATACCGTACTGTGAATTCAAAGCATAGTTCTAATTAGGCGATTCTGAGGTATAAAAACTTTATATGAATCCTTTGCATTAAACCATGCATAAATATTATATTGCAAGAGACTTTGAATGTATGAAAAATAAAACATCCTCGGGCAGGTTCGTCTAAAATTGTCCCTCAGAAATCTTATTATACAGCACGAAGAATTAATTTTCTTTAAAATGTTCTTAATATTTTCGGACCAATTAAGTTTATTGTTTATTACAAGTTCCAAAAATTTAATTGTGTCATTTTGTATAATAGACTTTCCTTGGCACATTACGTACAATGACATATCATTAAAATATTTGAATGCTAGCAGACCTGTTTTCTCTACATTTAAGTTGAATGAATTTTGATCACACCAATTCAACATGTTATTAACGACTTTTGAAGATTCTGTTGACAGGGCTTCAACTGAGCCTTTCGAAATAATACACGATGTATCATCAGCATACTGATAAACATTAATTTCTGGTAAATTCTTTTTCAAGTCCTTCGCAAATATTAAAAACAAAAATGGACCTAAGATTGAGCCTTGTGGAACACCTTATTTCAACAGGATTTGAAGAAGTTTCAGTTATTATGTTATTTTTAATATATTTAATACAAACTGTTTGTTTTCTGTTTGACAGATACGAATTAACTAAATGTAGACCTTTTCCGTTAATATCGTATTCCTCTAATTTACCCAATAGGAGGGAGTGGTTCACTAGCTGGAATGCTTTTGATAGATCGAAGTAAATACTCGAAACAAATTGGTTTTTACTTTCTCATACCCTATATGAAATACAAGTAGAAGAGAAAGTATTGTTTTCGACCAAAATTTTCGATGTCGAAATTTTAGTGGAAATACACGTTTGCGGGTACACTGAGTTCGAAAATCATGTTTTTGAAAATTGATGTGTGTGTGTGTGTGTGTGTGTCTGTGTGTGTCCATGTATGTGTGTGTATGTGTGTGTGTGTGTGCATGTGTGTGTGTGTGTGTGTGTGTGTGCGCGTGCGTGTGTGTCTGTGAACACCATAGCTCAAAAACCAGACGTCCTAGAAAAACAGAATTTTATGTTTGAGTTTCTATCCATCGTCGCATGCGACTGCAAAATTTTCACTAACATCGGAAAACCTGAAGTACCACTTTACTCTTGTCATTTTTTGGTTTTTTGAGAATTTTTCGAAATCAGATATAACGATTTTTTTAAAATTTACTGTATTTGTTAGAAATTTATTGCCCTTTTATATAATCTAGGCGGATTTTCAAAAAAATTTCCGGAAGTCAAGTAACCGGAAGTACTGTCGCCGTTAAGTCTGAATAAAATGACTATGAAACTGAAAGCCCTGAATGAAAATTTATATTTGAGGTCATAATTGCTTTGTATGTAAAATTTGGTTGAAATCGAATAACCGGAAGTACCACTTTATTTCTGTCATTTTAAGATATTTTCCGAATTCTTCATTTTCACGGTTTTCTTGAATAGGCTGTAACGACTTTTTTTAAACTTAGTATTTTGGTTAGCCACTTAATTTAGTTTAACTAATATATTTTTGAAAATCGAGTAACCGGAAGTACTTGTAGTATTAGTTGTAAACAACGTATCTCAAAAAGTAATGACTATATAAAAATCAAAAACTATATTTATGTTTTATATCTTCTGAAATGAACACTGAATAGAGATGCAATAGATCAGGGATTAACTCGCCGTTATGCTTTATCTGAAAATTAGGGCTCTGTTCGTAGCTCTTTATACTCTTATAAAATATATTCCAGACGGTTTTAGTTTTATAATCAGAGTTTAATACTTTATTGTCATTGATTAATATATTATAATTTCTGCAATATCTCTAATAATTGCTTTTTTCGTATTTGTAGCGAGATAACACACATTTGTTATTTGTACCTTTGTACAACGAGTATAAGTTACGCAGTTGTGAAGACCAATCTTTTATTTCCTTAGAAACTGCTATATTCTTATCATCTTTAATTTTAATTTTACGCAATGTAAAACAAATATCAAAATAAAACTTAAATATTTCAAAAAAGCTATCGTATTTCTGATTAGAGTATATGGCGATACATACAGATTCCCAGTTTTCGTTAATTAAATAACCTTTAAACATGCTTAAGTTATTTTTATTAAACGTTCCTTTAAATTGATATCTATCAGGGTGTTTCATTAGATTGAAATTAATGAAAAGTAATTGAGGATAATGATCTGACAAGTAGAATTCAATAATCTGGCATCGTACATCACATTTACCATCTGAAATAAAAATATTATCAATTTATTTATTAGAACGCTATATAGTGGCGTCTTTTACCAAAGGAATAATATTGTAACTCAACAATGCATCAATTCAGTCTTGAGCTTCATTATCATGGTTATCATAAAGACTGAGGTTAAAGTCTCCTCCTACAACAATAATTTTGGATTTATTAAATGGAATCTCAAGCAAATTAGTTAAGTGTTCGAGAAATATATCAAAGTTACACCAGATGGTACTCTATATACGCTTATTAACATAAGTGTTTGTTCACCAACCGCATATTCGTCAAAGATTTGACACTATTTTAGTGAGCATAAAATTGCAAATATCAATAGATTACAATAGCTTTGCTTGACTTTCTGAATATCTATACAGCTTCAGCGTAAGTAATTTATTTATAATTAAATTAGGCATATATTTATACTGATTTTATGATAATTGTATCTTGTTGGAGTCGCATTTCTATAATCTAATATGATAATTTCCAATAGAGCTACAACAAAAATTAATCTCATTACATTATCAACTTTTTACTGGCTAAGACTAAGCATACCTGACATTCCCACGCACCATAAGGAAATTAGAATGAGAGAATATATTGAACATATCTTGTTAGATTCAATGAATAAATTTACGTAACGGCGTTGCGTAACAATGGTGGAATCTTATTTTCAAAAACTTTACAAAGACAATTATGCACAAGTAATAGAAGATGATATTTTGCATACCATATCTGATCGGTCCCACTCACCCACAGAAGAGTTATCTTATAAATATAAATCAAGAGCTGTTGAATATTGGAGAAGTAGAAGAAGGAAAAGCTTTAGTATTGATACTGTAAGATAAAAGTTCAGGAAGGTGAAGTTTGTTAGACAACTACGGCGCTGGTTTCATTATTTGAATAAAAGAGGTACTGATGGAGAAAACGTTTCTGGGATTTGCGACTTCCCGTTAGAAAACTTTAAATTGGCACTTGAAGCAGGTTTTATTTTTCACAACAAATAGGCAAGGAAGATATTTGGTTCCGCGTTTCCACACATTGGCAGATACGATTTAAGCGCTCAATCGAATAGTATCTTTAGTATTTTTAACTATATAGTTGTAAAATATGCTAAGGAGTTAGAAAATCAGGCACAAGTATTTAGTGATGAAGCGAAGCAAGATATGATAAGGGTTTGAGTACAAAATGTGTACAATTCTAATCAAAATGGTTTCCAGCTGGAAATGCACTCTGGATCGACTTTGACGGTTGAAGGAGAAAAACAAGTGCAATGTCTTCATCTACAACTCAATTATACCATAGAATCGTTAATATCATCTGATGGGAAGTCGCCTTCACAATTGTTTTTGGTTTTAAAGGAACAAAGTAGCAAATTTGGACCTATAATTGAAACTAATTTGTTCAAACCTATTAACGTTTATGTAGAAGGTAAAATAAAAGCAACTGTATATCTGATAAACTGGCATTTATTGTAAATATGTTGGTCATGTTTCTTTCGTTTAGAACTTAGAAAAACAAGTATGTTATTTCTCGTCTCCTGGAATGGACACCGTCTGGACACATGGAGAACAGAGAAAATACAACCTCTAGACGTATTTGTATTCAAGATTTGAAAATACTTCGTTCAAAAATTCTCAGATAAGGTATTGTTAATGAAGTTTGATATTAATTTACATTTTCGAAATAGTATTATTAAATTGCAGTCTCTGATTCACAATTAATTATCATTACCAAAATACAGGATGTTTGAAAAAGAACTACCTAGTTTTATGTACAAATTTAATGATTAAATTAATTGAAAACTACATAAACGAGTACATACAATGAAAGAGACTACCTTTAACTTTTTTTTAATGTTAGTAAACTTCAACGTGGACTCCATTTGTTGCCCTACACACGTCGAGACGATATTCTACTGCTTGCCACGTATTCACCAACATAGCAGGCGTAACTGTTTCAACCGCCGCGACGATTTTTTCCCGTAAATGGTTGGTGTCACGGACTGTTTCACCGTACAAGAAATTTTCTATGTGGGCCTAAAAGAAAAGTCAAGTGGGGATAAGTCCGGGCTTCATAGTGGCCAAGGGATTGGGCCAACCAGCCCTGCCGGAAAGCAAGTTTCAAGAGGTCTACCTAGTAATTTCACTTTTAAAACACTACCGGTTACCTTGAAAGACTTTAACCAATTACGGATAGTTATTGCTGTAGGTGGTTCATTACCATACTGACGTCTAAAATTAGGTTGCAGTGTTATAACAGACTCAGTTTGCACAAGTCAAATAACACACTGCACCTTCTGTTGCGGAGTAGCTATTGCACTGCACTGAACGTCTGAACCGGACTGAGCACTTGCGCCGTTATTTCCAAGGCCAAGCAGGCCTGACAACTGCAGAAACGGAATTCTCGCATTTACGGGAGCAAAACTTGAACAGTTGATGGATCAAACAGCACACTAGAATAGTGTATGTCACTTTGTACAGATTCTAAGCCACATTAAAACTAGGGAGTTCTTTTTCAAACTACTTGTATATAGATATTTTTAAATACTCCTGGTATAAAAATGGATACACTGAAGAAAAAGTAGGC
>JAHWXV010436632.1:0-14828 GCA_024586415.1 Phrixothrix hirtus
ATATATATATATATATATATATATATATATATATATATATATATATATATATATATATTGGATTGAGCGAATTTAAACTTGATTCATTATTCCATGTTATATTTGTTAAATCGACACTAGATTTTATTCTATTTTGAATTTAGTCATTTCTTAAACAAGCCAACAAGCTTTTTCTTAAAATCTTGTGCAGTATGAGACCTATGGGAATTTAGCCTAAATACAAATAATTTAGGCTTAAGTTTAATATATGGGGTATACGCATAACGACTTTTTAAAGGTGCCATCATATACCGTAACAGGTATCCGTCGTTACAAGTTTCCTGGATTTGAGAGGTAATTTATGAATGACACTTCCGCAGTTTAACACCAAGGATGGCACAACTTTCAATTTTATATCAAGCGAAGTTTAAATTAATAAATAAAATCCACTTACAAATTCGCTTACAAAAAAAAATTTATTTTTACAAACATTTAGAAAACTTCCTAAAATTGAATAACCCAAGAAAGTAACGACACGTTGAAAGGAATAGAAGTTCACTACCCCTCAATCACGTCCAAACCCGACCGTGTGGAATTTAATAGTGACCAACAACAGTACGAAATGGAAAATTACCGAGTTCATTTAGAAATGAGCAGATATGATTGGTTGTATAGAGGAACAAAACATTTCGTTGCCTAAATAACCAAACATGGGTATAAAATGAAGTTTCCACTCAAAATATCGTCTTTCTGCACAGCACTGTTGCACATTTTTATCCTAGTATGATCTCAACTATACAAGTAAATCTTAATTGCCAATTGTTAATTGAAGATCAAATGCAACAAAATAACACTAAACTCTCAAGTAAGGCCTAAACAATTCGAGAAGAATTAATAAGGGTAAGTGTTGACAATTCTTCAGTAGAAAAGTCAGAACTATAACCAAAATAACATTTTAAATTGAAAATCTCAATTTAATATAGTAAAAACTCCATATCGAGGAATGATCTAACTATCAATTTGGACTCATAGAGCAGCCAATCATTAGCACACAGAAATCGCTCAACAGAAAGTATTCACGAAACTTAATACAGTAAGGTTCTACATTTAGTTTACGCAAATTGCAGTTTAAAAATAAAACCCTTTTGAAATTAAGATAATTCTAACTATTGCATATCTTATTCAAAAGTTGTAGTAAAAACTAAAATTAGCAAAGATAAAGTTTTGTATTCAGAACTTATATTTATTATAAGATATCTGGGTAAAATTAGATATGTTTCATTTTTGGATATCTTTTTGTATCTAATAATTATATTTACTGTTTGAAAATAATTAAAAATCAAATCAAAAATATAACTTATTGAAGATAAACCGACGTTTTCGTGCTTCTCCTTCGCAATTATAGGTCAATCACTGAATTCTATAAATTAAACTAAAATAAGTCAAATACAATTACGGAAGAAGCGCAGGACAAACACCATAGTGCAAAGGTATAACCATTGTTTTTTACAGTGTAATGCTTGTTGCTACCGGAAGAGATATGATACTAATATGGTTGGTTGTTCTATACAAGAGTCACTTAATAAACTTTAAACCAACGAGATGGAAACATTCTAGACACGAAAAGTACAAGTCCAATAAAAGTTGCGTCTTACTCAAGGTATATCACCAAATGTCAAATGATCTTCCTTTGTAATAAGTGACCAACAAGACCAAAAAAACTTAATCATTGATTCTAATCTATAAATAAATGGTTATCGATCGCGAAGATGTTATTGAAGTTTATTGCTTAATAGGGCGTCGCCACAACAATTTTTAGAAACATCCTTATTTAGCGCTTCTAGCCCTATAATTTTAATTATTTTCATAGTCGGCAATTAATTGTGAAGTACTAAGTTCAAAAGATCATATAACAGATGGCCAACCTTTTAAAGTACTTTTATCAAAGTTCAACAGTGTTGTAACCTGCCATACGATATGCTACCCGCATATACATATGTGCTAAAGCGATATATGGTTTTATTTACCCCATTAAGATCCAAACAATTTTTTTGTATTTTTTAACTTTCTTTGATGTATCCTCAGTAATTTATTATAAAAATAAACCCAAATATGATCCAAACAATTTTTTTGTATTTTTTAACTTTCTTTGATGTATCCTCAGTAATTTATTATAAAAATAAACCCAAATATTGTTTTTTAAGCGTTTCTGATTGAATGCGTGAGAAATACGCTGATACCATATGGTATCCGTGGACCCTGAAAGGTGCATTTTGATTGACTTAAGAGTATACAAAAGTTAAACTTATTCGCCTATTGTCTACTGTGATATTGTACAAAACAAGTGATGCACAGTCCAACATCACATTTTTGGCACATAGTTCTGCCAAAACTTTTGTAACCGCTCCCGCATACCATCATCTATTCCAGTAAACCACAAAATGGTTAGTACTCTCAAACTTTAGGCCTACCAAAATATTCTTGGCAAGACTGGTTCGTCCCGGGACCTGTGGAGGGATTCCATATCTGCCCAGATACTTGAACGATATCTCTCTTCAACTTTAAATTTGATATATTTTGTGTTTATTGCACAAAACCAATGTATTATGCAGCGCGATCCGGCCCGTACAATTTTTCGCTTTTACTCCGATACAGTAATTGGTTATTTCTTGATCCATCAAATCGGTTCCTCCCATACTCTTGCTTTATGCAGCAACACATTGTGGAAGAGAAACCATGATATTCTTTTTCTTGCTGGCAATATCTTTTTACGGAACCCAGTGGTTCCACACCGTCATTTGTAACCACCGCATTGTCCATCTATGGCGTCAACAAGACATCATCATTTCTTTTTATAGCGTGGTTGTAATATCTCCGATTTTTCCTTTTCGCCTGGTTTTTAGCAATTAGCGGACACAAACATGGTATACGATTGCCTTTAATGGTACCAACAGTACCATAGCACAATATGCGCAGCTTCATATTGATAAATAAATAGTCCATGTGGATAACATATGGAAAATTTGTTTGTGGTAGTTTTAACAACATCACGACCAATGATGCTGCAGCATTTCCAAAGATAAAAACAAAGCTATGATTTACCCTTGGATATTTTCCTTGATATACATTAAAATTGACATGGTATCCAGAGTTTGAATTCAGGCTCCACATTCAATGTCCGAATCTTGTGAGTTTGCCTCGAATGAACCATTTATTACCGCACCTCTCATAATACTTTACCATGTATTCATCGTAGGATAACTTTTGGATTGACTGAAGGTATTCTACATTTTTATTTTATATTTGTTCATAAATAAACGTAATTTCCAGGCTTTATCGCTTGTACAGATCTGAGTGTTGTCTGTTAAATGACTAAATCTTTGAATTTGATAAAATCTGATTCTTCGCTTGGCCTTTGTAATCATCGCATTATGTACATCTTTTTTTATTTCCCAGTACATCCGTTTTGATGGCAAGTAATTATACCCTATGAGAATTTGTATGGTAAATAAGCGCGTATAAATTCTTGCAACATTTTCCATTTAATAGGGAACCCCCGGCTAAATCCATAACAAAACTTACGTGCTAAACTGCTGATATCATTTTTGTATCTAAAATTATAAACAAGGATTTTGTAGGTTGCCATTAATTTTTAACAATAATTATTAACGTTTAGAACCGCCGGTTCGTGCTTTTAAAACAACTTACGACATCAACTTTTCCATATGAATGTTTAGGCTTCTAAAAGTAAACATTAACTACCGCTACCATTTCCTGGAAACTTCACGGTAAAACTTCATGGAATAGGTAGTTGAGACCAGACTTCTCGAGTGAAAGTATGCACTATCGAGGAGTGATGTTAACAAAGCAGTGAGTCCGCGTAAAAGTTAACGACCATCGAATACCTGAATCGTGGTGAATTAGGCAGGTTGGCGCTATGGGTTAAATTTCGTTATACACGTTGAATGTTTGGCCACAGGGCTATGGAACGTCTAGGAAAGTACGACTACGTACGCTTTATTCAAAGTCACATAAACCAACTCAAGTACGTGCAAGTGAAACTTTTTCAATGAATTCATTCGACCCTATAATATACTGAGCTTCACTAGCGAATCCGAAAATTAGACCCCTTTCTTGTAAGGTAGTAATAAACCGCCGGAAGACCTATTTCAACCAAGTAGCAGATAGACAATCTTATTCTTATTGTGTGAGATTGAATTAACCAACCGAAAATATATTTAGGTTAGGTAGTTACAGTAAATTTAGGTCACAATTAGACAGGACTAGTATTTTGTTATTATTAATTAAGCTAGTTTTTAGAAGTTACACCCAGGGGTTCCCGATTTTTACAATTTTATTGACTAACAATAAGTGATTGATCGTTTAAATGTTCCTTTATTGTCTGTACCATTTTATGTTGTCTTCATTATAAGCGATTCGTTTAAAGCAGATAATATTATTATTTCACCGTTATAAATAACTTTAGCAATAGTAAATATCATTTTCTTGCAGGAAAACGCTAGGCACAAGTAAGTAATGCATTTTTAGTTGTGATTCTAACTCGAACTTAATTGGAGTACCTACCTAGTGGCGCACGCTAAATAATTAACTAATAGGTATTTCGGTTTTGAAATAGGACACTTTACCGTCCCATTTCTGAAGTTCTAGCCATTAAAACAATTAAGGTAAAGTGGCACCTATAAATTACGATTTCTCCCGATTTTTGACGTTTGCAAATCATTCCTGAATTTTTGCCAAGTTAATTTTATTATAGACATAGGATCCCCCTATCTCCACTGCGGTTGCCGGAGAAAAGTAACTAATTCAGGAAAATTAACATCTTTGATGACCTATGGGGCGAAAGACGCGTTTCGATTCGTTATAGACAATGAAAAAGCGAATTTCAGAAGTTGTAATTTTTGGGTCAGTTTCGCTTTTGAAATGGGCATAAAGTTGAGTTTCAGCAACGATATTCCGCACGTCTTCATCTAAAAATAGTTAGAACATGTCGATGCATGACATATCCCTATATCTAAAATAATCTGCCGCCGAAAACTTTCGGCGTATTGAATCTAAACCACCATCAATCCATACCGGATGATTTTTATGTCTGAGATGGTTGTTAATCTATTTTTTTGATGCTCAGAGAAGATATTTTGACAAACTTTTTCTAACGCTTGTGCTTGTGGTACTTCAGGTATGGTTGATGTTGAAGGTACTTCATAAAAGTTCGCATTTTCAACTTGTTCATCATTTATCATTCTTATTTCTGCTTGTTCTCGCAATTGACAATCTCAACAAATAAATATGTAAGCCTGCAGCGTTCTCGAAAGTAGTTTTCTTTTGTTCTACATGTCAGATTGTATATCATTCCCCACTTTTATCATCACCGGAATCTCTGTCGGTATCTGCATTTATCTCAGGTGGTGTTATAAAGATTCCCTCTGTTTGATTTCTTATTTCTTCGTCGTCGTTTGTTATATCGATTTCTTACGATAACAAACGACCAGGCCTAAAGTAATATATAATGTGCATGCTACACGTTTCACAAATTTAAGATTGCATACCCCCAAATGATGCTATATAGTGTTGGTGAACTTTGGAGCTTTATAACGCGAATTTAATCAAAGTATATTATTTGAACATAAGAAAATAATCTACTTAACCCATGTCGAATATTCATAATTTTAGTAGTAAAGATTTTCACATCAAGTAATTGTCACACAATGGCTCACTACAGATCCGAAAGGCAACTAAACTGTTACTAAATGGGAAGGAATTAGGTGTTTTCAGAGGATTTTGAGCTTTAAGCGAAAATTAGGAAGCGTCGTTCGCATCAATGATCTCTGCTACCATATGGTATTTCTGGGCGCTGATGGGTTAGGGTATGTGGGGTATATTGATTGTATATAAGCATATTATATTTAAAATAAATCAGAAATAAAGTGATTCACTATAACTAAGTAAATATTATTTTTAGTAATTGTAATAATATTTTAACGTAATATGTCATTATTAATTAGTTATTATTGTTGTTTGCGTTTGCTAATACTCCTTTTCGGACATTTTCCTCCGTATGTATACGTCTCTAGTATGTATCCAGTATTTTTAATGTGGTTTAGTGATTCGTTTCTATTACGTGAGAGTTTGTGTAATAAACATTAATTATTTTTAAAAACGTTGTAGGAACAAAGACAGCTTGAGATAAAAGTAAAGCAATTGCATGTAAGAAACCTATTTGGCAGTGTCTGCTTCAGATATTAAGTCATATTCTAATGATAGTGTGTATATAAAGTGGGAAACCGACGAAATCAAGAGAAAGAACTTTCCGATAACGAAATTAAGCATCCAAAGAATACAGAGCGTGCTAGGTGTGCTATACACAGGTACAAGAAAATAATATAAGCTAAACAGCGAATGCTATTGCAACACAATCTCTCTGAAGCTCAACCTTCTCCTATAATTGTTAGATGTTCACCATTAGAAATGGCAATTACTAGCGCAACAAACGTTGTGCATAAATTACCTTATATGGACCAAAAAAGTTCAAATACACACTCCGATGAATACGCCAGGTACGATTAGTTTGTGCAGTAAAATCGTGACGATGTAACACGAGACTCGTCCAGAAAGTAATGAAAGTTTTGCTATAACTAAGAAAAAACAAAAGGATACCATCACAAAATTTTATTTACAACATCACAGCACCTTAGTCTACTTTTTGATGTAATCGCCGTAGATGTCAAAGCACTTGTTGTATAGTGTAACCAGTTTATCGATATTGATGTTGTATTCTTCGCCCGGGAAAGATCGGAGCCATGATGTTAGTGCTTCTTCGAGGTCTTCGTGGTTGTCAACCTGTTTTCCGCCAAAAAACTCCTTCAATTTTGATAGCAAACAGAAATTATTTTTGCCATGTCAGGGCTATAAGGAGGACGCCCGAAGATTTCCTGCCTAAATGTTTGAAGCTCTTCCTGTGTTTGTGCACTGGTGTGAGGTCGAGAATTATCGTGAATCAAAACCAACTTTGACAACAACATTGCGCGCCTTTTCATTTGAATGGCATGCGAAAAGCGTTTTAGACTTTCAATGTAGGCCGCTGAGTTTATTGTGTCACTCCTTGGCATGAACTCCAAGTGGATTAAGCTCTTTCGGTCCCAAAAACGGTTGCCATCAATTTTCTGTATATCAAATTTGGTTTTTCTTTAGTAGATATTAGAAGTGAGTTTGAATGATGTCATTCCATAGATTGACACTTAGTTTCCAGCGTTTTGTAATAAACTCAAGTTTCATCTCCTGTTACAATGCGGTCGTTCTGCGTCGTTCTCATATTGAGTCAAAAATTCAAGGGCTGCTCCCATCGAGTTGGTTTTGTGGATATCCGTCAACACCTTAGGCACCCAAAGAGCACAAGTTTGTTGGTAGACCAGGTGGTCTGTCACTATTTTATGTAGCAGAGGTTGTGAAATTTGTAAAAGAAATTCATGTAATACGCACAAAGTGAAACGCCAGTTTTCCTGACGTTTTTTTAACCTTCGCTTTCAATTTGTACGTAATTGGTGATGGCCTTCCACTCCATTCTTCACGGTGCACACTGATTCTTCCTTGGTTAAAAAGTATGCACCATTTCCTCACTGAAGGCTTGTTTATTACATTTTCACCATTGACTGGCTTAGTTTGTGTATAAATTTCCATAGGCCGAATATTTTGTGAACTTAGAAGGCGAATGATACTATGCACTTCACATTTGGCGGAATTTTCTATTCGTATAGCTAATTTGATTATCGCAAAACAACCAGACTTGGCTCACCCCAACGAAATTTGGCTCACACTGAGGCGGGATACTGAGCGCCATGGCGCACGTTTAACCGCGATGATAGGGAATTAGCGCCGCGTGTGATGCGCAAACGTTCTTTACTTTCTGGACGATCCTCGTATAAATTATTTTACAGTATTATTGGAAGTTTATTGTTAATTGAAAAATACTACAAAGAAACAGAATTGTGGAACTAGGATATGCCATTGATAAGGTATTTCATCTACAGAACGAGCATACCAAAAATGTACATCTAAAATTCATCACGTGTGCAAGAAAATCGTGATAAGATAGCACTGAAACGACAGCACAGCTATTACTATCAAATACAGGGCGAGTTAAATATAACCAAACGGACTATATGTTACTTCATTGTATATGTAACGGATGACACTGAGTATTCATTGGAGAGATTTTTAAAAATGAACTATTATGGAGGGAAACGATGTTACCTGTTTTAATACAATTTTATATGCAATGCATTGCTCCAGAAATTGTTCGTGTTCACATACTCGTAAGAAAAATACGAGCTGTATTAGCCCTCCCTATATTCAAAATGCTATAAAACAAAGGGAAGAAGCTAGAAGAAATAAACTGCAATGAATTAATAACATAAACAAATAGAACAAATAAAATATGTATGTTTTGGTAAGGCAAAAAATTCAAACAATATACTGGTTTTATTTTTTGTTACAGAAACCTTTTCGTTGGCTGGTTTTTGGAAAGTTTAAAATTAGATGAACTTTGAAAAATATGCTTATTTCCCTCTTTCTTTTACGAATTAATTTAAGCTTTTCGTTTGATAGCTTTCCAGAATTATATGTATCAAGATTTAGGTATGTTAAAAAGTTCTTCATTTGCTCGTTTTCCTTTTACCTTTTTGTCCTGTATTGTATATACTTTTGCGTTATTTGTACTACTTAAGCTATGCTACTTTAATTTTCGATTTACTTAGTTGCTTTAAAAGTTTTGCATGCTTTCACTCATTTTACCTTTTCTGATAATATCAATTTTTGAGAAAATTTTGACTTTTTAGCTAATTTTTTGAAGTTTTTGACTTATACTATATACAATATGGCGTTCTTAAGATCTTTAAGCCGATTTAAATTATTTTTATTCTATTTGCTTGACAAGCCGTTTGGGAGTCGTTATTCAAGCTCGAAAATATTCCACCAATTTTTCGGAAACATGTTAATTATGACTACAAATGATGCTGCTTGGATATTGGGATGTAGTAACGTTGTAGTATGAGGACTATTGACATCCAAAATACGTAAAGCATGATATCTCTGCTGTCAAACGATTGTGACAGAAAGGGTGAATATAGAGCCATTCTACTACAGAATAATTTTAGACTAAGCAATTCGCGGAGAACGCAAGGATTTAATCGTTAACATTTTCGAGCAATGGTTTTACTTTATTTTCGATTAAAAAAATGTGAAAAGAAGTCTGTCGCTGAACTAAAAACTATTTTTAGGGATGAAGCACTATCAAGAATAACCGTATTTCGGTGCTACCAAGAATATAAACTCGGTAGTAATAGCCTTGCTGCCGAAGTTCCTCAAGATCGACCAACAACATTAAGAACAGCAGAAAACGTTGACGCCATACGAGAAATGAAACATGTAGTTCGTCATTTAAGTTATAAAAAATCAGCCACCCTTAGGTATCTACATAAAATAAATAAATCAAATTTTACATGAGCACTTGGGTGTTAAAATTATGTTCACGATGGATTCCACATAATTTGACTGAGGTTCAAAAATAGGTTCGTGTCAAATGGTGCCGAGAAACACTTGTTAGTAGTGATGAAAGTTGGATATATGACTATGAATCTGAAACAAATCAACGGTCGACTATTTGTACCCGTAGTACTTCCAAACGAATGATCGCTTGTTTCGTATCTGGTTATGTGGCTACTATACCATTAGAGGACAATAAAAGTGTAAATGCTGAATAGCATACAATCATCCATTTGCTACATGGTTTGTCTGAAATACGAACAAAATAGAAACGGCGAACCATTCTACATCACAACAGTGCAAGTTTATACACAGCACGAGCAACTGTGAACCATTTAGCCAGCCAAAAAGTGAAATTAAAGTTTCCTCCTACTTATACTCCTGATTTAAGTCGTAATAACTGTTTTAAGTCTCCCAAACTTAGACATTGTGTGCGTGGTCAAAAATTTTCAACGCCAGACGATATAGTTGAAGCTTTCAAGAATGGTGTTTTAGGTATGCTGACTTCTAAGTAGACATAATGCTATTTCAATTGATTTAGTCGCATAAAATGATGTATAGAGTGGAAAGGGGAATATTTAGAAAAGCATTAAAACAGTTCTTTTAATTTCAAGTGTGTTCTTCTTTTCTATCCCAAAATTAAAGCAGCAACCCTCGTAAAAATAAAATATAGAAGTGTACAAATACATTTGCGTTCTGCTTTCCATACGGCATCACTATCAAATTAATTTTATCACTTTTTAACACAAGTTCCTAAAATATGGATGAATGGAATACAATTGTTGCACATGTACACAAAAATTAGTTACCTCGGTGCATAATCCAATATTAAATTATATTAAACAGAAATATAACACCACAAAGTACATTTTTGTTATCGTGATGGTTGAGATTTGTAATTAAAATTAACTCATATTCAATATTAGATAAATGACATAAATCAACATCTACCCGTATTTCAGTGTTCTAAAATTACTGTAAAATCTTCATTATATTCACTAAAATTAGGATTATTTGTATACACTTATTTATTTAAATATTTATTTCAAAATACACTAACAATATCCGTTTATATTACTATTTATGTATATCAGTAACTAACAGGACAAAATTTTAATTAAAACCAAATTATTGCAACTTAATCTGATATTTATATAGAAAGGATACATTCTAGAACATCAAGAAATAATAAAGAATAGGATTAGTTATAATAATGCTGTAATCAGTTGCAATGCCATGACTTATTGCTGACATTTAATTTAATTGACATATATCGGTTAGCTCAATGAGACATTCGTGACTACATAATCTATTTAAATTGCAGTGAAGCCAATGAGATAGTTCCAGAATGTTCCATTATGTCTTTATTATTTCTAATCTGTGTTACATTGGTCTAAAGTAAATAGCATAACTGTATTTCTAAGCTTCAACCGAGCAGTTCTTAGGCAATAAAAAACGGATACTTGGAAACAAATAAATGTATAATGAAAAGCGAACAGTTATAACCAAAAATGGAAATAAAAATCGATAGTGAGCGCAAATTAACTAAAAATCGAAGTTTCGAAAACGTAACGTAACGTAACATAAAATAATTTAATTAAAAGTCCGGAAGTCTTCAACCGAGTTATTGATACACAAAACTTAACAGATTCTGATGTAGAGAAATAAGAAAAGGTTACCTACCGGTTTAAGCTCCAAGCGACCCGTTATAGCAAACAACCTAGTTGAGTTGAAGCTTACAAGGAATTGAAGTGCAAGGTATATAGTACGCTGAAGTTATTATAAAAATTCTAAACTAATAGGACAGCAAACCATAGAAATCACATTACCAAACGCAGAGATATTAGTAAAATATACAAAGTAAGTGAAATTTTAAATTCACATTTTATAATTTCATTATATTAGTAAATTAAAATTTTCGAAATATTTAACGTAAAATTTTCATTTAAAGTAAGATTAAAATTTCCAGACTAGATTACCTGCCTTAGGAAGTAAAAGTCACTCAACTTTGTGTTTGCATTTTGCAGACCAAAATCTAAGGAAGTTATTTTAGACAGGTCATTGTATCTTGAGGAAACATTTCTAGATTTTAAGTTCTACGTAATTAATCTGAACTTTTAATTTAATAACTTGATTTTTACGTTTTTTAAAAATAAATTTACATGAACTGTGAACCTTTGTTAAATATTGGATGTGAATGTCGTTTGGAGGGAACTTGCAAAATTTAAACAAATATTAATATACAATTTTAAATTTACCTCTACGTAAAGGCTATAACAATATAGTAAATATATTGTATTGAAATAAAGGCATAATTCGTAACAAAGACCTAAATGTACGTTATATACCTAACTAGAATTCAGTTCACTCGTAAAATAAAGGACAAAATAAATACAATTAGAGCAAACTGCTCAAAACTACTAAAGGCAACCAACAGTATAAACTGAATGTTCAAGCATTTCTTATGATTTTTCTCTATTTTGTTATTTATTTGTAATAAATTTTATTTGAAATGCATTTTTTAAATTATAACAGCAAGTATATACTCTAGCGTATTTGTTATTTTCAAATAGATAAATCGTATACAACTGAATGTTCGTAGCTCTACATACATTATGTGTGTAAATATAATAAAATCAAAAACGTAAACATTTATAGTCACTTACTGCGATAAAGCTAATGTGATATTTACGGGAGTGTATTGAAGGCTTCTATTTTAATTATATTTATTGGCAGAATTTGCGAAATGTTCTTTTCCAAATAAAGTAAAATACTTCTAGAAATAATTTTGTATATGAATGTGTTTATAGGTATCATATATGAAATTAGGTACAAAGGAATGTAAGGAAAATACTATTTTTATAAGGTTATTTACCGAAAGAGTTCACGATGGTTGAGTCAACATAATGGTAATAATTTAAAAGGTCTCACCACAACAATTTTTAGGAAAATTCTTATTTAGCTCTGCTACTCCTATAATTGCAACTATTTTCCTAGTTTACAATTAATTTTGACGTACTAAACTTAAAAGATTATATTACAAAATAGAGACGGAAATATAATGGCAGCTATGTCGAGATTATACTTCGAGTTGCAGCGACGATTGCTTTCTATAACAAATTTCGTGAACCTTATTTTTAGTATGTGGTTGTCATCCATGCTTTATTTGTTCTTGGTAAGATTTCATGAATTCTTTTAAGAATTTGGGACAGTTGTATTTTCTTGTTACACAAATTTTCAACTTACTTCTATTATAGCATATACTGAAACCCCTGGTATTTTATTTTAGTTACGTTATAAATGTAATGGCAAAATTTTAGAGGGAAATTTTAATACAAACATCTAAACAGTTATTTTGTAACAGTTTACGTTAAATTAAAAAGTTGGAATGCCCCTGCTATATTTTATTGCTGTTATGATTTTATTACTTGAATGTGATTATTTCTTTTAATTATTCGACGTAACTATCTAAAAGGATTTATAACTCTACTACACTAACGCCACCAAATATATACTTTTCAAAAAGCGAACTTTTAATGACAATAGAATGCGTCAATTTAACCAGAAAAGGTTATTGTTTTAAAACAACGCGATTTCTGATTTACATCTTGCTAAATAAATTTATAAATAAAAATTAGATACTAATTTATTCCTCGGAATTTCCATAACTACTAGGCAATACCGAATAATGAAGAAACTAACGGTTTATATTGCGTTCGAAAATATTCGAACTGGGTGTTTGTAGAATGTTTAATTTGTAGTATTGAATGCCAAATATGTACCCATATAAGGTGTATCTACTAATTCAGTACAAATTTAACAAAAATTTATTGGTCTATTATTTGAGAAGTTTAAAAGTAAGAGAAAGAAAAATTATTAAAGCTTACAGCGCATAAATTATGTTAAGAATAAAATTTTTCGGAAGGAAAATGGAGTTACTGATTGCTGTGACTACATAATATGCTGTTTCAATCGAAATTTTTCAAGGATGTATTATATTACAACGTGTTTTTTTATAGCTGCCATTAGTATTAATGAGAATATTTATATAATTTCATGCTTTGTTGCTAGTTATAAGCATCACGATCAACTATGTCTAATAAACAAATTAAATAATTTTAAACAGAAAACTAGGTGCGTTCCAAAATTGACTTAAAAATTAATTAATCATTACAATTATATTACTTTCTATGCCCTCTATTAAGTGGTTATCGTTAACTAAGTATATTGTATAAGGCGTTATACGTATAATTCCTACTTTGTAAGCATGAGCTAGAATTGCAAAGTGCATATATGTATGACATACTTAATACTGCAATAATTTATTCAATAATCGAACGTTCATTTATTGAAGTGGAGAAAGGACATGCTCAGCTAGAAAATAAACATCTTCGGAAATGTTGTTTAGGAAATTCATTATATCAATGCATGCTAAATCTGAATTTTTGCGGGATTGTAAAATGTGTAAATATTTAGTACCGATACCATGTTAGATGTGACACTCTTCAGTTACATTGCTATACTACAACATAGCATACTTTTAGTTTCAACTTACTTCGATTAAACCATTACTACAGGTATTAAAGTAAATAATTAGAACTTAATTAACCTTTACAGTAGATAGAGATAGGGGCTTCTGACCCAGCATTTTCCTCCGGTAATTGCTTTTTAATAACTTTTTAATTACACGCCTACGGCAAAACACATATACAGGGTGCGCCAAAAATTTATATACAGTGTGCTTCAAAATAAATATATAGGATGCGTCAAAATAAATATACAGAGCGGCAATAATGGCGGATTGAATCAAAATGGCGGATATAATACGGCGGCTATCTTGGAATTATAGGGGAAATCTGGGGACTTTTGGCGCGGAATCTAGGGATATCTCCTGATTTTGGCCGGAATATTTGAATTTTGGCGGCTATATTGGGTTTTAACGGTCGCCATCTATGATTTTATGGCGGAAATATTTGGATTTGGGGAAAATCTAGTTATTTTTGCCGGCCATCTTTGATTTCTAGGTATTTTCCGTATTATTGATGATGGTTTACAAATTCGCGGACGAAACGCGGTATATGTGGATATTAATATATGACCATACGGTATATTGATGTTTATAGCGGAACGCTCCGTATATTGTATTGTTTAATTGTTCATTGTCAGTTTCCTGGAATTTCTCGGTGTAGTAAACAAGTATGGCCTAAGGCTGCATGTATAGGCGACAACCTCGAAAATGATGTTTTTTGTAACAGTATTTTAGAACAACGGGAAATCCGGTTCTTCCACCT
>JAHWXV010436666.1:0-11764 GCA_024586415.1 Phrixothrix hirtus
AAGGATGGATAACATCGACAGGATTTTTGGAAATTGGCAAGGTGTAATAATTGTTTGAACACGAGAAATATACACGATAATTAAAATTATTCACTCTTATATGCAGTTGAAAATATTAGAGTGGCGCTTAGGCCTGATGAACAATATTTTTCAATTAAATTAAAAATTAATAACGATTTGAATAACACCGAATAAGGGTGACAATATTAAATACCGTGTTACCTTAAGTCAAACGCGACGACCGACTCTCGCCTTCGCGGCAAGCGCTAAAACGAGATTAATCGAACATTTACGATTTAAATTATGATGTGTCCTAAAGGACCTCATACACGCGAGCGAGGAACAAAATAAAAATAAAGACGATAAGGCGGGAATAGTTATTAAATTACAAAAGACTTATTAATTTGTCCATATCTGAATCCCTCATACATTATCATAAAAATCTCCATATGAAACATATGTAATGTTGTCCACTATAGACTTAATTGTCCAGGAATGTACTCCTTATCCGTGTTTGATGATAAAATTTCCATTTAAATACTTGAAGTGTCCAAGGTCCTATTAAGTCCTTAGCTATTTCTAAATACAAGACATAATTCGAGAAATGTTTTTTAATTTATTTAACTTATAAGTACAAATTGTTAAAAATATTAATTATATCATACATTGTTTATCTAATTAGTAATACATTTGCAAAGTATAGCCTCATATAAATAATAAAGTGAGCAGATATGTAATTTATGTGTTTTTGCGAATGCGCAAACGACATATGTGCATATCGTGTAACTTCGGCGTGCTCCTTTGCGATCGTGTGACATCCTATTTACGTACCTATTTTGTATAACTACGTCGCGGATTAAAAAAGTAGTTCCTATTAAAGTGTTCTGGGACGTGATGAAAAATTATGCGTATCAAATATCCTAGTTTATATAGTATTCCCGCACGTTACCTAGTGTTTATTTGATATATTGAAATATCTAACTTGAAATTGGGAGTTCCTTTACGAAGGGTTGAAAATCACATAGATACATCGGCAATCCGAGCTTGAAAACCTCGTGATTGTATTGATGACTGTGATTTTCCAATCTGTCTGTTAGTTATATTTCAAATTTCCCTCTAAATTTAACGACATGAAAAATTCCCTAGGAATGGTTACTTTTGATTAATTCCATACCTAACAGAAAAATGGAAATCAGTGTTGATATAATGCTCTCTCTGGCATAATTCTAAAAGTGGAGGAGGTAAAAGTTTGATATCACCCACCCTATTTTTCCTATACCGCCTTAGGTGGTGGTGGTGGACCCCGTACGCGCTAATATTCACTACTATCTAGTGATTGAAAATGGGAAATATAGTATAGTAGAAGACAAAATGTTATTAAACTATGTATGCTCTTTGAATGCCCAAGCGTATTCAAATGTTTGTTTTTTGAATGATCGTCACGTTAGAAACTTTCAATTTAATTCAAGACAAGTGTTACTATTAATAGTAATTTTGATAAGATCTTTTTATTCATAACCTAGAAGTACAACCCCCAAAAATAAAAATACTATACACAATTGTTCAATACAGCATGTAAAGAATTTTTTCGTTAGATTTTTCATTTAATTTAGTTCAAAATTCCTTATTATATAGTATTTATATTTATTAAAATTTAATATTTGGAATTCAGTATTGTATTTGGATGCATTATCGCATTAGAATTCTAATTTGGTCTGCTATTTCGATTTGGCGTTGTTAGATGGCGCATGTTTATTGATTTTTGATTTTATAATCTCTATTTTGGACCACTTCCGTCTATGGTGTCAATATGTGAAGGTTTATTGTTTAAAATTGATATAAAATAAAGTGCAACGTTAATAAAAATCATTTAAGTTTTCAGGGGTGTTCAAAATGGTTTCCTCAAATAAATGTTAAACTACTATTAGATTTTGTTGATATTTTCTATTACGTAATTGTGAGTTTTGGACAACATATTCGACTGCTACAAAAATATTTGATTTACAACTGATTACTTCTTTGAATTATTCGATTATGGTATAGAAAGTTCAATATTCATCAAGGTTATGAGCATATTATCGTCACGATGGTTTTTTAACGTCCGCCCATTACATGCTAAAATAACTCATCTCCTAAATAAACTTTGCTTCAACATCTAATAAGATTTATCAATTTTAACTGCAGCATATAATCTTTTAAAAATTTAAATAATTATCGTTTTCAAAAGATTTTATTATGAATTAGTATTAATAAATTTTGATTTCCTCAAACCTTTGATTTTGATAACACTCTGTTGTTTAGTATTTGTAATATTTTAGCACATTGTATGTAATATTGAAATTTAATTTGTCAACTGGCATAATTAAAAATAATTCATTGCAGGTTTGAAACTTTTTGCTTATCGAATTCTTTAAAACTGTATTACCTATTAAGGTTTAAGGAAGTCCAAAAAAGCTAATAACCGCAATTTACATTTTTTTTTATCAAACACTAAGTTTTTTATGAATAAATTATAAATTAAAATTATTAACTTCTTTTAAACCCTATAAATACAACTTTACCCCATAACAAGAGCTATTAAGCTTACAATTTGTAATTAATTGTTATTTTCAAATTTTGTTTCATACATGATTTATGATTTTAATATTGCATTACTTTTAGTTATTTACGAACTTGTTATTCAATCATCATAAGGGTGCAAGGTAGTTTTTAGAAATTTTTACTTGCATTTTTACGTGATTAAAGATACGTTATTTGACAAAATTTGCAAAAACGTAGTAACTAGGAAGATCTTTTCCAATATGCTTATTTAAATCAATGTAATTTTTTCTAACTGACGTATAAAAATTTTATCTAGTATCAGACAAATTATCAATTTTTGAAGGATTCTTTTTATTTATTTCCTCATTTTAAAAACAAAATTGAATGAATCATTATTTTGTCGATGTTTTTTCAACATAATTTTTTGCTCTTGCATTAGCTCAGTTACTTTTTTAACTTATTGTTAAACTAACCTTTAAGTACCATTCAGTGTCAATTCAATATAAATTCCTCTTTAATGTTTATGCCAACCTATTTTGATTATAAAATTTTGACTATTTTGCAATGTATTAATAATTATTGTCGATTAAAGCATTCTCCATTATCGAAATTTTTCATTATAAATTCACATGTAATTACCATTACTTCCTTTTTTACAAAATTACGAGGTAAGTTCATCAAATTTTTGACGAACCCATTATTTTTTAATTGTGTAAAGTGTTAGATTTTGCGAAGCTGTTAGGTGCAACAAAGTATTATTAGAATTCAATTAATCATTGTTTTCTCTTTACCCAGTACAAGCATCAAATGATTTTAAATTAAGATAAGCATAAGAAAGTATCCAACAAAATACTTTTGTTACATTATTAATTAACTCATGACATGAAGACGTAAAATATGAAAACTATACGATACTTAGCCGATTAATTACATTATGATTTTACCTTGCGTTTGTGTGAAACTTCATTAATATTAGCTATAAAACAATAAAATTTCCAAATTATTTTTATCAAATACTTATACAATTGATCACTCGAGCAAAAATGTTTTGGAATGTATTTTCCGAGATTATAAACTATAATATGGAGAAAGAATGTATTTTTTAAAGGAAACTTCACCGTTATTTCCAGGGCGATGTTAGCCATTTGGATCATGAGTGGACTTGCTAAGCAGAAGAATATCACTAACGATTATTTCGTACGTTCGTTAATGCAAGCGAAGAAATGGGAACGAAATCTGAAATATAAAACTGTCTAATAAGCCCTCATATCTCTTACTTGGTTAGCAACACCACAATGCAGATTTATAAAATAAAAACAAAGAAATAAATATCACCGTACCTTTCACTTTTTAAAATAAAACTACAAGGTTACGTTACACAAAACTGAATAGTTTGCCAAAACAAGAATTCTATATGATTCTCGAAAAGTCCAACATAATTATAATGTACACAAAATTTAGGTGACTGAAACATTTCTGGGTTGATTAGTTGACAATAAAATGAAAGGTGTAACTCTACTTTACTTAAATATGGCAGATAACTTCATCCATAATGACTATTTGAGCTAGATCTTTAATTTAATGCCCTAAATAATTAATGCTTAAAAATAAATTTAATGTCATGCTGAATTGTGCCATATTTGATAAATACAATTCTAAAGCTTTTTAATTTATATTTATGAGAAATTAAACTTAGGTGTCTCACTTTTTGTTTAAGCTCCACTTTACGGAGGAGAGCTGCTGTAGCACGAATTTACATTTCCCTACGTCCAAAAGTTTAAATAAAAAATGCAGGTAAGGATATTTTCGGAAAGAAGGGAGATAGAAATGAGTGGAAATGCTGCCACAGTATTAGTCTCGGAAAATATAAGTTTACAAATTCAGGAAACAACTCAAAATGTGAATTGGAATCGTGGTTGAATTTAAAGCTATCGAATGTTAAGCTTCGAGAAAGCGATAAATGGTTAGCCTCTGGGAAGATAACGGTGATAGATATGACGCTTTTGTACAATTCTGAAGTTCCATGTCATGTCGGCAACACTGTCAAATAGCTAGTTACTAATAACTGTTTGAAGGAAACATGTTTTACAATTGATTAATATTGACAATTTTTGTATAAAAAGGCTTAAAGAGTGTATGCCTCTTGGTATGCAACCGTTAAAAATTAAGTGGCCGTATGGGTATTCAAGTTAAAGAATAGTAGTTAAACCAAAAGTGATTACCAATGATTACGATACGGTACTAAGTGCAATAGCTAATATTGTGCAATATTGCATTTCAAGAAATTGGTATGAAAAATCTGTCGGCAAGGTGGATACCGCGTTTACTTACGTTTGGTTATAAACATGTCGAAATGTAAATTTTGTAAGAGTATCTAGGCCGCTTTAAACAGAAGTGAGTGAACTGATTTTGTGCATCAATTTGCCATTATTTATGAAACCTAGTTTTATTGTTATATACCTAAGAAAAAAGTGTAACCCGGATACAAACAACACAATGACCTTGAAATCAACAGGTAAAGTGGTGGAATCGAATTTCTGGGATGCAGATTGATAATTATTGGTTATAGATACTTTCCGAATGTGAATAAGACACAAAATTTTGATACCTAAAATTGTGATATGCACGTATATTTACCAACATGATATTAAACAAAAACGTACTTAAGAATGGACATCAAAAGCAGCATTTTAATTATTTGCTTCTTAATACGTAAAAATGCAGTGAGTTCGTGAAACAATTAAGATTATTTAGCATACATGTACACGATCCCTTTATTAATCACGAATACGGGCCTGTATTGACTTACATTAAATTCTAAACTGTGCTTAAAATATGTACAAAAAACTTACTTTTCTATAAGGAATTAAATAAGCTGTTCGGATGTTATTTTCGTAAAAGTTCAAATATATAATTGTTTTAATTATGTATTGAATTATGAAAATAGAAGTCTCGCTCGCTCAAACGCACGCATGCAAACTGGTTATAATGTTTAAATTTTGATAAAAAAAGTTAAGTTCCTAATAACTTGCCTCCTACTATTGCGATCGAGATGTTCAGAATGAAATTCTGGTTATTACAGGAATAGAACATTCAGATTTTATTGAATCCAGTCACGTTAGTGAAAAAAAATGTTGACAATCAAATTCGGGTGTTAAACAGTTTTTTGTAAAATCAGTGCCACACTGTCATTCTTATTTGATGCTAAAGGCGAGTAAAGACGCGGTATGGACATGCAAGTTGACTATGGAGAGTTGCCCAACCGAAGTTTTTTTTACACTCTATGGTCAAAATTTAATCTTTCGCCTCATGTTTAGACCCTGTTCTTGGCCATCAACCTGAGAACTTAGTTAGCGATTGAGAAAGACATTACCATAATGGAGGCGTGGTTCCAGGGTGTTGCAATTGGCAAAACAGTACATGAATACCATTTTGCGCATTTCAAAATTTGAATAAAAATGCGTTATATATGTTTAAGACAGTTTTAATTGAATCGCATATATATATATATATATATATATATATATCAGAAAAAGTCGTGTGTTGTTTCACACCACATGTTTAATTCCATACATTTTGTTGAATTGATGGAACGTTTTAAACTGGACAAAAATAACATATAGCCAGTTTTGATGTTATTCCTCTTTTTATTAGGGTCCTATTAAATGATACTTTGAAATATATTAACAATATTTTTCTGAAAGATATAAACAACTTATACAATCATTGTCTAAAAAATTCATATTTTCAATGGAATTATGAATTTTATGAACAGCTACAAGATGTTGTCATGGGATCTCCTTTAAGTCCAGTAATTGCTAATTTTTACATGAAAAAATTTGTACTTATGGTACTTAAAAAAGAGGTTTTACAAAGTGGTTCCGCTACATGAGTGACGCTTTCATTTTTTGAAGCAATGGAAATGATTCTCTTGTTGCATTTTTAAACATGTGTGATAGTATCCATCCAAATATTCAATTTACTACAAAGTTGGAAACTATTCGAAGTTTACCTTTCTTAGATGTTCTAGTTTCTAAAAATTCTAATCTTTGTTTATGTTTTAGTGTATAGCAAAATCTTTATACTAACATATCTAAATAAACTTTCAAACCATCATTGGAGACAGAAATTTGGTATTATTAAAACTTTGGTTGATAAAGCACGAAGAATTTGGGATTTTTTAAATTTGGATATTGAATTGGATAACTTATGAAAATGTTTACAAGAAAATGGTTATTCGCTGAATGACATTAATAATGTTATTTTTTAAAAAAGAAATTCTAGTAATACTGAAGTTGTAACTAGAAGTTGGTCACTGATATAATTACTAGAATTTTGAATCATTATAGTATTAGAACTGTTTTTAAACATACCAAGAAGATTAATTAAAGTTTAAGACCAACAAAAGATTCTATTGATACTTTATTATCGTCTGGTAGTTATAAATTAAGATGCTCTTGTGGTAAAGTTTATGTGGGCTGAACAAAAAACAGCTTCATCAACAGAAGATTAGAAGACCAACATTTTTGCACACCAGATCAACCCTTAAAATCTGCTGTGACTGAACATGCTTTAGAAATGTTCATTACACATTAACTAATTAATTCAATTAACGTGTAATCAACATAAGAAGATATTATAGTTTAATTAAATAGTATCTAAAAGTTAAAATATTTTCTTAAATATTTGCATTTTAAATAAAATCAAGTGTTAAAGTTTCCATTACTGCGTGGCGCCAGTTAAAAAGGTGATTCTAAAGAAATCCAGACAGGTACCAATAAAGTTAACGGCCCCAATAAAAATATTGCTAGAAGCCGTGGGAAGTTTAACGTATTCTGTAATAGACAGGATTGGTTAAAAGGACTTCGCACAAATTTCGTAGTCATGGAAACCAAAAGTTGTAAAAGATCATGCACCACCAGAAATCGAAGTCTTTGGGTTCCAGCTTTAATTCTACGTAGTTAGATTACACAAGTGTTGTAAGTTCAGTGTCAAAACACAGAAATTGACTAGTTGGTAAATAGTTCTTAATACCTTAATTACTGATACAAGTCCAGCGAAGACGTCATTTCCAAAATCAGTACAAGGCAGTGAAAATACACAACCCAAGATCAAAGAACATTTGGGTAGCCCGAGTTACCAAATTCACCAAGAAAAGTACGCAATAATCCGAATTTGCGAGCTTGATAAACGTCACATTTGCTAAGAAAATTGGATGTCACGTAAGCGAAAATTTACAAACATTATTAAAAGAATGAAGAAATAAAATTTTCATTTGTTTTCATTTAAATAATTTCAACAAAACTTTTTAAATTTCAAATCTTATATTTTTCGCTAAGTTGCTAATATTACGCCGAAAATCACGTAACAAAGGTTAACGGCCTGATATTAGAAATATTGTTAATTATTAGTTTTAAAATTTCATTTTAATGAAAACTTGTTTTATTTGTATATCGTTTATTTATATTTGAAATAATAATGTTTGTTTAATCTTTAATCTGGTTTTGGCTCATGCAAAAATAAATATAAGTACGCAAGATACAATTATATGATAATCCTATGTAATCTTTAACAATTGGCAGGTGGAAACCGCCTTTAAAATTCAAAATTTTATAAACAGTTTAAAATATTATGTTTGCTGCATTGTTTAAAGTTAACGCACGCTATCCAATTAATTATTAATAACATACCATGAAAGCAACGCAGTAAACAGAAAATTTACATCACGATATTGAATTTAATAAACTGGAAATTGTATTAAGAGATTCAACTTCAACGAAAGGCAATAGAAATGTATAAGCATCATAATAATTTCAATAGACAGGCTGAAAGTGTTAAATTAAATAGATTATAGCACGTAGTTTGTAAATAAGTTTCTAGATGGCTAACTTTTCATGATATTTATTAGTCAATTATAACAGATTTTCATTTAAAATTGATAAAGAAAAATACATGGTTTTCGAAACGTTTATTATTTAATAAAAATTACAGTTTAACCCAAAAATCCATTTTAGTAAATGAAATGTTAGAAATATGACATGAAAAATTGGAAAATTACACAAAAACTATAAGAGTGCCATATTAACGGTTTCAGAGAATGAATTTGGCCAGTCTCGCCAAAAAAAAATGTTTAGAATATTGAAAACGTTGTATTTCCTGGAGTTAAAAGTTAGTAAGGGAACTGTTCAGCTGACAAGCGAGCTATATAATTTGTTTTATACAAGAGGTAGTAAATACAACACTAGAAAATTTGTGAGGGCAATTGCTGTGTTGTTTCTTGGTATCTAAATTATTTTAAAAATGCGAGGCTAGTTTAATAAGTTAGGTAAAAATGCAAGAGATAGTTCGACCAGAATAAAATCAATATTCTGTTGTTAAAATACATTCCCATAAATTGCGCCATGCCAATTTCTAGGAATATCTGTCGACTAGCTTGTGTTTGACGGTCATTTAAAGTAAACAACTTGTAATAGTTCCGCTAGAAAGGAAAAATAGTTTTTGTGTTCTAATTAAACATTATTTGTTGTGTGGAAAACAATAACAAAAGTTTGACAAACATTGTCCGGACCCTGATCTACCAATTAAAATGATTCACAAGTGGTTTAATGATTTTCATTGTGGTTATACGAGTGATCGCGATTTTGGCAGGCCAAAAGATACCCGTACACCAGAAATGATAAAAAAAGTGTATGTTATTGTGTTGAACAATCGTCGAGTAAAGGTGCATGAGATTGTGGAGTCTTTAACTTTGTCAATTGGTGCAGTGGTTTCAATTTTACATCATGATTGTTAACAGCGGACTAAAAACGTACTCGTTCAACGATTTCGGAGTATTACTTGAAACTGTTTAAGCGTAATATATCTGAATTTTTGCGTCAATTTATTACCGTTGCTGAGATTTCGATCCATCACTACTCCGGAAACCAAAAATTAATCAAAAAAGTGAGTAGAATTTGGTTTAAATGCACCGAAGAAGGCTGGTAAAGTCATGCTAACTATACTTAGTGACATAGAAATTGCAACACCAAGAAGGAGAAGGAATTTCTTAATCAAAGTTGGTAGATCTGTCGGGCTGACATTAAGTAATAAATGATAATTTTGAGATCAAGTGGTAATGTGATAACGTTACATTTGACAGTTGTTACAATGTTTTGCTAACTTTTTCGGTCTGTGTTTTTCGTACGATTTGTTATTTTTTTTATTGTTAATTAACATTATTTTGGTTGTTCTCTTGTTAAAGTATTTTGTTTATTTGATCATGCCTAGAGTACGGCAATGAGGATATTACCGTCAATTAAGCGAATTTGACAGAGATCGAATTATCGGTTTGCGCGAAGCCGGGTTTTCATTTGGGGAAATTGCTAACCGTGTAAATCAAAATCGGTCTACTGTAATGCGAGTGTGTCATGCATGGTTTGAAGATGGCCAGGAAGATCGTAAAGGAGGAACCGGGGCTTCAAGAAGAACAAATGAGCGTCAAGATCGTCGCTTAAGACAACTGGCATTTATATAACGATTTGCCTCCACTCAGGCAGTTGGTGACCAATGGTTTGGTAAAGAAGGTCGCCCTGTAACCTTTAGAACAGTTTATCGTCAAATTCGAACTTTTGGATTAACATCATACCGTTCGCAACTTATGCTTCCTTTGACTGCAAAACACTACAGAACGGTTACAATGGTGCAATGAAAGATCTCATTAGAATCTTGAATGGCATCGTATTGTCTTTAGTGACGAATCTAGATTTTATTTAGGAATGCACGACGGTCGCATGAGAGTCAGAAGAAGACGGGGTGAACGAGGGAATCTTCGATTTACAGTTTAGAGGCACGTACACCGCACTGTAGGTATTATGGTTTGGGGTGCGATTACTTATGGCAGCAGGTCTCCCTTAGTGTTCATTTAAGGCAATATGACATCACAACGGTATATTGCGGAGGTGGTTGGAACACATCTTCCGTCAAAATTACAAGAGCTCGAAGATCCATTATTCCAGGAAGATAATGCACGTTCACATGTAGCAAGATTTTCCTTGAACTTCTTTGAGCAGGCCCAGATTCATTTTTTGCACTGGCCTCCAAGATCTCCAGATCTTTTATCCCATTGAACATGTATGGGACGTAATGGGTAGAAGATTGCGAAATGTGCAGCGCCCTCCATCAACTTTGGATGCCTTGAGATATTAGGTGCAACTTGAATGGGAGACAATACCTCAAGACGAGATAAACCACCTTATTCAATAAATACCTTGGCGTGTAAATGAATGTGTAAATCAGAGAGGCCTCACCACACATTATTAACAATTATTATTATATATTTTGTTTAAGTTATAAAGATTTTCCTCCCAAATTTTCATCATTTATTACTATAACACAGGTGAATATTCCTACTAAATTTCATTCGGAAATTCCAACCTCTTCTTGGCGCTGCAATTTCTATGTCACTGAGTATATTCTTTGGAATGCTTGCAGAATAATTTTCATTGACTACGTTTTAAAAGGTAGAACAATAAAAGACAGTATTATTCATCATTGTTGAAAGAAAATCGGCCACATGTGGCAATAAAAAAAGTTTTTCTTATCAGCTTATTGCCACTTGAAAAAATACATGAATCGCATTTCGAAATGTTTCCACATGTCCCATATTTACCCGACTTGACTCCATTTGACTATTTCTTATTCCCAAACATGAAAAATTCACTTGTTGATAAGAACTTTTCATAAAATGAAAAAGTGCTCACCGAAGTAGACGCGTATTATGCAAATCTTGCTAAATCTTATTTTATTGGGGATATAAACGTTTGGAATATCGATGGAATAAGTGTATTGAATTGGAGGGGGACTATGTTGAAAATAAAACGTTTTTACATCGAAAAAGAAGTACTTGTTCCATTTTTATCGATTATTCAACCACCCTCGTATGTTAACAGGATTTTTGTACATTAAAGTCGTATTGAACCAATTTTTACATAAGACTATTTTATAACAAATATTTCACAATTTTCAAAAGTGAATACTTTTCTAATTGTCTAATTTTAAGTCGAGACTTTTTAAATTGTAGGTGACGATTCTGTGCAAAAGCTTTAAAAACTGGCCGCCCGAGTGGCATAAAATTATTGACGGCAGAAGAGTGCGCTGAGCTGTCAACAGACACAGACGTGTTTGTTGTTAGCTCCTCTTTACTCTACTTTTTCGTTTATTGTACTGTACCTTAGGCCCCTTCTAC
>JAHWXV010436707.1:0-11312 GCA_024586415.1 Phrixothrix hirtus
TTACACGTTGGGAGAAATGTGTTAACCTTAACGGTGACTATGTTGAAAAATAAATATATGATTTTGAAACTTAAGAATTGTACTTTAATGTACTTTTTGCCCAATTTTGCTATTTGTTTTTGTTCGTGCTCTACAATTATGTGTGCATTAGTTTTCAGTCTACCCTCGTAGGTGCATTGGAAGATACTTAACAGTATCTTTCTTTAAATAACAGATCAAAATTCATTGTTAATATATGTATTTTTCTAATGCTAATGTCAAACCTACTTAAACGTGATTTATATAAAATAAATAAAAACATAAAACCCAAAATATTTCAAAATTTAAATTCCTCGTAAGCAAGCAAAAGCAAAGGCACCTGTATTTTGGTTAAATCAAATGTACTGTAGTATTTGCAGCTCGAAAAGTTATAATACAAATACTTTAAGCTCCAACTGGTCAGTTCAAGACCAAAAGTTCTATCTCTTGTAAGTATGCGGTGATGTAGACATTCTGGCCTGTGAAATAGACGTTGACGTCACAATTTGTGGCTTGCTTTGCATCCAAAGCAACTAATGTTGAGCTTGGTGTAATTGGCCGAAATTGAATATGTAATTTCTTTGTTTATGAATTTTTATTGAAAAAACTGCTATATTAAAAAGATTTAAAAAATAAACAAGTACTTATATAAAATCGATTATGTTTTGAAAGTAACAACCGGGCTGAAGCTCTGCAGCACTTATTGAAGAACCGCTACTGCATTATTATATGGTCTATATTATTCGCGAATTATGTTTAAATTAGTTTTGAAGTTGCATTTAGCTGTTTATAATGCTATAATAATGTAGATATATTCTATACGCAAATAAAATTTATAATTTTGGCAGATGGTATTTGTTTCCAGCCTCATCTTTGCGCTCGCTCAATCAACATTTTTAAAAACATGATTTACGCCACGCGATAGGATTGACAATCGATATCAAATCTAATGCGTGCGAATATTAGTACGTAAAAGCGGACAACGCGCCACTTCACTTCAATATAAGATTTAATTTTAGTGGCATGTTTCTTATGAAATGTTTCCAAGCTGCCTTAAAATGATGCCGCAGGTTGTTTAAGTTGTCATGGAGCTTACAACAGTGCCAATCTCCAATCAATCATGTATCAGACACGTTAGATTAGCGAAAAGTTCGGTGATTATGCAGGCCAAGGTAATATTTGCTACTGAGCTTATTGCAAGTACTGTCTTATCACGTTGACAGTATGTATCGTGTTGAAAAACACTAGTTAATAACATCTGCATGAACAGTATTAACATTACTTGCAAGACATTATGGCTGCAACGCTGTGTATTCATTGTGACTGAAATTAATACTAAACGCGATTTTTGTTTAAGACATATTGCGTCCCAATCCATGACAATAGGTGTTAGTCTACATGACGTTTTGCAATGAATTAAAAATTTTATTTTGTTACCATGTCCTCCTGTGACCATTTTTTGTTGCAAACAAAATCTAACATGATGTTCCATTCATGATCTCAAAGTCTTCACTCTTCACACCACTCAAGTCTTGCCACTTTCTGAGCTACAGTTAAGGGAGACGTTAATTTCAACAAGATGAACGTAGTAAAACAGTCTTAATCCTTCTGTATATTGTTACCATTGATAATTTACAATTAAAAACTATAATTGATTTTGGGTTGCCATTTATCTAAGAAATTGGTCAACACGAAAATTGCTCCTATGAGGGGGATCTTTCCGATATTTCTAAATACCTTCTTTAAACCAATTTCGCGATAGGATAAACCGGCTTCATTCATGACGACAATTTTACCTCATGAAAATTCGAATTATGGAAAATAGTCACATCGATTTACTGAGGCATTTCTAAGTATCCAACTAGTTGAAAATTCACAAAATACAAGCTTCAAGTTCATAAAAACAATGAAATACAGAGTGTTCGAAGAAATGCATGTACGCATTAATAGCTGATAACACGTAGACTTTTTTCTTCATTTCAGGTTAAACGAATATGCCATAATGAGTGAAACTAGACTAAATGAAGGAAATTTATCCTAAAGTGCTACTGAAAGATTTTTAACTTTGTAAAGTGAAAATATAGTTTAGAAGGGAGTTTCGAATAGACCTACTAATTCAACGAACTAAATTAACTTTGAAGTAGCTTGAATTGTTCAGAATTGACGAACTCTAAAATTCAAGAAAATGGAGAAGACGTATCATCAGAGTTCATGAAAATTGCTAAATTAATCAAGTCGTGAGATGGGAATTTTAAAATCATCGCATTTTTAAGTGGAGTTATAGTCTAAGTAGAGTACACACTGTCAATAAATATAATCCGGATCGAGTAAATAAGCTGTGTTGGATACATAGTCTCCTCAAAATATTGTTTAACACAATAAATCTATATTTAAATGAAAAGGGTCAATTAATCGCTATAATTACATCTACGTGGAGATGAAAAATCTCTTTTTATGGAAAAGTATCATGTTAATTTAGCAGGAGTTAGGGTGTGGTTCGGATTACCAGCTAAAGAATTAATTGATCCATTCTTTTTTGACGGTACTAAAACTGGTGTCGTTTACTTGGACTTGTTGGAGCACTTTTCATGCCATACATTTAGAGTATTTTCAGGAGGAATTTTATTTCCAACGAAATGGTACAGATCCACATTACCACTATAATGAGAATGTGTCAGACAAATGGATTGAACAAAAGGTTCTGTAGAATGCCCCCTAGCGTTCACCAGACTTCATGCCTCTTAATTTTTTTTGGGATATATGAAAGATAAAGTTTATGTTAAAAAATCATCAAACAGTAAACGAATTGAATGAGAATGCGTACAAATACAAAACGACGTGTTACTTGATACGAATGTATTGCTTCATGTTGCTCGAAGAGGAAGGATCATCGGTTTGCAGGCAGGTGTCGACAACATAAATTGTTCATGTCATGACAGTAAACTGTATGTTAATCAACAATGAATTTATAATCATTTAAAGTGGGAATATATTTTGGGACATCCTGTATATTCGTTAATATTTAACCAAATATTAATTAAGAATTCTGATACGGACAACTAAATATTGAGGCTTTCTTTGTTATGCGATAATAAATCATTATCTTTCCAGAGTTTAACATGTGTATCGTTTTTAATTGGTTGTGAATATTTCTTTCTTATAATACATTTTTATACATTTCTACATGAATTTCAAAATGGTTTAATTGTATTGCCTATTATAATTCTACCCCTACATGTTAGGTCAAACAATGCAAACTCCCTACTTAGGGAAATTATCTAGTAGCAATGCAGAGGAATGATGTTGTTTACGCGTTCGAGGATATTTGTGAACGAATCTCATTATCATGGTGGACATCAACGTGATGACTATTCTTTTCACTGCAATTATTTTTCAAAGATGTATGAAATCATTGGATTCGTAGTATTCTTCTACTACTTAGAACAGTAATTTAATAAACTGCACATGAAAATAATCTTAAACACGTTTTTTTATCTACTGTGTAGTTAACGTGTAGATGATAGTTGTTTCATTTGTCCAATATCCTTTGATACGGAATTCAAAAACTGACAACGACGCGAAAGATAACCAACGATAACAAATCAGAGCTAATGCAGGTAAGCCACCCTCCTACACGATGGTACTCAGCAACATTTGGTGCGTTGGCCCAATGTGTAGAGCAGCATAAAATGAGTTTTTATTCCTTCAGTAAGTGTTTTTCCTTTTTTTGCTACATTTGGATGGAGGAATATTATAAATTGTACAGGTGCATTTTTATTTGGACCCTGTTCTTCCTGGATCGAACTCAACAATAACCAAACTTATCAATTAAACTGCTCCTTGAAATCTAAAATTGATACAATTTAACCATAAAATCGCTTTTGTTAAAATAACATAGCTTTTCTAAACTTCACTGTCAAGCTTGGAACCTTACATTAAATATCGTCAATGAAGAAAGATACTTCAATCACTGTGTCTTATATGCTTAACAATATTATTGAATTATTATACTTCATTCTGTCGTATTTGTTTATAACAAAGAGCTTATTTACTAAAGAGTAACCTTTTAACAAAAGAAAGGAGTAAGCGGATCATTTGTTGGCTTATATCCATGGTAGAGGACCATAAACTACCAAAAGTAAATGTTTTGCGGTTAAAATAAAAGCAAATAAATCACGTCCGTTCAACGAAATAAAATTATTTCTATTAATTAATCAACTAATAATGATGATCACAGTAACTGCATATAACTTACCTAAATTTACCTGAGCTTATGTATTATAAAATGTCAATTAATTAAAAACTGTTAGTAAATAAAAATATTATAAACCTGAAATGATTGTATATTCAAGGTAATTAAAAACATACAAACATAACAGATAATCGAGTGTTTTATAACAGCTTAACGTGATTAAACATACTAAAGGAAATAAGCACGTTGCAACTACTTTTTTGTGAGTAAACAACTATGAAATATATTTGCAAGGTGTTATCAGGAAGGATAACGTACAATTCAATTTTATATGAAATAATAAAGAACGAAATCTTGTTCGTGATATCTTCCAAGATAAATTACAATCAAGGTATTAATTCAAATTTATTTGCAAAACACCTTTTGAAGCTAGTACAAAAGTTCATTGAATATCGCACTTCGAGAATGCGACAATTCTTATTAAAACAAAATTAAATATTTGAGTCTCAGTTTGTAACGATTCGCTTTATTTAATTTAAAAATTATCAACGAGATACTTTTGGCTGTTCATATAAATTCAACCAGCTAATTTAGACTAAATTCTTAAATACGCGCCTTTAGGGTGTCTTAAAGTTATTTAGCGTCAAAGCTCATGAAAAAATATTATCGAGCTGATAAATGTAAAAAAGATAAGTGTACTTTAGGTTTTTTAAAGAAGCTGACGATGTTTTCTTAATAATCGAGCTTCTTGATCATAGATTTTAATTTAATAAAATTAAAGAAAAAAAGTTCTTAATCGTTGGACTTATTTCAATGTAACGAATTCCCAAAATTTTCAGGAAATACACGGATCAAAACAAGGACTAGATTCGCAACATAAATTTGTACATTAAACTGCCTCAAGTGATTTGACCTATTCGCCAATACATTATTCTCAATACTGTCTGTTTTTTAAACGAAAGACGCTTTTGCCCCGCCGAACATTACAAAATGCACGTATTGTTGTAAAGTATTTCATTTCCCTACTATAATTGCTCTCATTATAAAAAAAACAGTTTAAAAAAGAAGTCTTTACTTATAACACGATTTAACGGAAATGTATTGGATGCCTACGTTGCTCAAAAGTAGTTTCAGGAATGTAATAATTTAAATATATTTACACTATAGCAAAACGTTAAAGTAAATTTAAATTAACACGACTTTGAATTAATTAAACAATATACTTAAAAGAATACTTTTGAAATAAGTGACATTAAAGAAATAATTTGGAAGGATTATTTGGATTGTAAATACAAGGTGATCTCAGAATATACCACAACATAACAATTGGGTACAGATATTACATCATACTGTATATTAATACACCACAGGATATAAAATCAGTAATTGAAATATGAAGTAATTTTTGTATAATGTGAATTATACACTAACTACCTTTTTGGGGTAGAAATTTTTAAATATAATATTATTTTTAAAATTTAATATAAATTTATATTAAAAAACCTGGTGTGAGACAACATACGTCTTTCTCTTACGTACATAGATATACAAATATTCAAAGTTTACAAATGATTAAAATATTATTTATGTTTATTTTGGGAACGTTTATTGTAACGTTTACCTATCCGAGTTCTGGACACGTAAAACACTGCTTAACTCCAGAGATTTTCTCTAATAACCCTTCAACGCATTTTTTCAGGAAAACCTCTAAGTTCATGTAAAAGTATGTCAAGAACATAAGAACCGTAGCAAGTTTCAAAAAAATTGTTAAAAACGTTTTCGAGAAAATCGCAAAAAACTTAGAAATCGCCAGAATAAAGTAACACTTCCGGTCATTCGATTTTAACTAAATTCTTGCTGTCTCATGTACAGAAGATATAAAACATGAATATAGTTTTTGATTTTCATATAGTGATTACTTTTTGAGATACGTTGTTCACAACTAATGGTCGAAGAAACATGATCATACACGCACACTCGCACGCACGCACACAAGCGCGTACGCACGCACGCACCAATTATCAAAAACGTGATTTTCATACTTAGGGGACCCGTAAACGCGTATTTCAGCTAAAATGTTGGACGAAAACATCACTTTCTCTATACTATATTTCATATAGGTAAGAGAAAGTTAAAATAATAAAGGTTGGGTTAATCAAATACGTGTTGATAATTCCCGAATAATACATTGACTATCTGAGATGATCCTATCTAAGAGAAATGCGTTTTACGCAAATAACTGGCGGCAAAAGATTAACTTTACATTAGTTATATCATTTACGATAAGCTGAGTTAATGTTGAAATTTAAAGACTAAATTTGAATCTTTTCTTATGAAAATATAACTACCTTTTGAACGGTAAGTACTACAGATACGTATGCAAATAAAGATTATGGGTTTTTTCGCGTTCCATCGCGCCAGGTGATTCAATTTACATTTAACAAAAAGTAATTGCATCAAAAGTCAAAGCTACCTTAGATATCAATCATGAAAACGTCTATTGTACCCATGGAAGTGTCTGACCAGTAATCAAGTTGCCTTTGATAAGACACCCTTAAATTCAGTCACATTAGAAACAAACTAAAAGTATTGAAATCGTTTAAGATTTCATTTCGTAGGTTTCCATAACCAACCAAACTATCCTATTAAAGTAAACAAAAATGTTATCGCTTTGCCCCAATTATTGTTAATTACGAGATCGAAGCCCAAATTTCTACAACTAAATTTATCCATACACATAATTGATCAGAAAGAAATAATTGGTAAAACATTATGAATCAAAAATTGAATTAATGGGATTAACAAGATTAATAAGTCCATAAATATATTCTATTAATTAAAACAAATGTTAAAATATTAATAAAGAATTAAAGGCAATTCAAGTCATAAGATAAGAAAGATTACAAAATAAAACATCTAAATTAATGCATGTATGTTCTTTTATTGATAAAGGACAAATATTTAATGTATATATTAAATAGAAACCTAGAATATAATGAAATGTATTATTTAAATAGAAAACTATAGGATTAAGTCAAATATGTAAAATAATTTAGGGATAAGGAAAAATGTAAAACAGAATTCTTACTGATTAGATTAGGGAACACTGTATAAAATGCAGTAAAATCCAAAACAAGTTAGAACACTTTCAGTTCTCAACCATCACATCTAATAAATATTTCTGTTCCCCCGATTTATAAGTAAT
Source organism: Phrixothrix hirtus (assembly GCA_024586415.1). Classification (NCBI taxonomy): domain Eukaryota; kingdom Metazoa; phylum Arthropoda; class Insecta; order Coleoptera; family Phengodidae; genus Phrixothrix; species Phrixothrix hirtus. The sequence continues at coordinate 7,416 of JAHWXV010436707.1, forward strand.
TTGTCACAACTCGATTTGAGACGTTTGCGTTCGTTACATTCTGGAACGTTTTCTGAATGTACTGGATCAGAGGGATCTTTTATGCCCATAGTGTAACCCTATAAAGGTTTTTAAATGACTATAATGGCAGTAGATGCAGTGTCGGCTTCTGCTCTAACAACAGGTTTTCGAATGTCTTTTATTAATTGTAACTCCAGTTAGAATCATCACAAAGACTACATAGGCGAGAAATAGAACGCTTTTCCTTGTTTGATACGCCGCTAAATCTCAGGAAATAATTTGTATAGGTTATGTTGAATCCTATGATATAAAATTGTGTGATCCTGCTCTCATATAAAACCTAGTTATCCGTTAATCAACCCAATTATCATCCTATATCCCTTCAATTCCACTTGCATTAATAACATACACTATTATTCACGAAGCAGACATTTTATTATAACAGAATGGTATTGCATGCATTAGAAATTTTATATATGTAGTTTCATAGATACCATAGAACATAAGAATATAAATAGTTGTATATAGTGTGAGTCAAATATTTTATATGTGTAAAAATGAATGTATTTTTATAGAAATAGGTAATGAAACATGTTAGTTAATTGACTAGCGTAGAATCTGTTCACATATTCAAATATAAATGTAAAATATATATTGAGCTATCAACATACAACTACGTTTAAAGATATAGATATACAGCCATCGAACATTCGCCTTTATATTGCTACTAACCACAATCTAGTCAATCTGAATTCATGCCAAAATCTCCGACTTGGCAGCGAGCTAGTTGTTTGGCCGATAAAATAAAAATTGGCCTGATACAAATATATCTATGCTGACCTTAATTCATAAAGGTTAATAATTTGACTAACGGAAATAAAACAAATAAATAACGAAAAGGTCATCGCATACTGGGTCTTGAATTTGATTTCCCGAAACATTCCCAGAACGTCAGTGTAGAATGATAACGTAAAGAATGGAATTACAATAAAGCGTCAATTAACCTAACGTTAATCAATTAAAACGCCAATTTACCAAACGACGTTGAAAAATTATCGAGGGATAAAAGCGTCACAGTTTCCATTAAAGTGCAGTGTTTTGAATGAGTTAAGTGTAAGGTGTTTAATAATGTTTTAAATTAGGTATAACTAAAAAATATATAACTTTTTATAAATAACAACCGTTCGGTGCAACCTATGACAAACATTGTAAGTACATACGTACATAAATAACTTCGCAATTAAATAGGATATTGCTTTTTACATATATTTACATTTTATTCATAACTAAAAATGAGCCAACTCATTTAAAAAACGATTTTTTGATTATCCGAACCATTCTCCATCCTAATTAGTTCAGTTAATTGACGCTTTACCGTACGTAATAGGTGCGCATTTAACCCATGCCTATTGTGGCTAAATAAAAGGACGTGAAACACTATTAGAGGTTGTCGAAAGAGAAACAATAATTCTTACACTTTGAAAGGCGGAAGCTAAGGGAAACAACGTTGCATAGTCTCGACTGTAAGAATGTCGATGTATGACTGCATCCGTGGCTGAAAGATAGCGGCTTCAAAATAAAATAAAACTAGTTTATAAGGCACAGGAACGACCTTTTAAATTTTTAATCGAAATCGCATTTCATATATATATAAAATTGTTTCTCAAAACGCTAATCTTACAGTAGTGTAAGAAGGATTTGGTGAATTAATAAAACTAAAGCAAAACCAGAATATCTCAATACCTTAGTCTAATAGTTAACTAAGTAAAATGAAGAGCAATAAAATAAATTCTATTATGAATCGTTGCTATTTTAACAGTTAAAATGCAATTGAAATTCAATAGTTCGCTACATTTGGAAGAGAGGGATAATGAATTTACATAAACAGATGACTTTTGAATAAACATGTATAGTTACGTACAAGATTATGAATTACACAACGAAGGCATGTTGTATGTGAAAAGAAAAATACTTATATGTAATACAATATTCCATTAGTTTTTTAGCAGTGTGGATTAAATGTTCTACTCAGAAAGGTTCTAATGTAAACATTTAAGGAATTTTCGTTGACATGCGTTTATTATAAGTAAAGGCCGTACAATTCACGGTAAACTTCTTAGAATACGTATACATTTTACATACTTTTTAAATTTAATTATACAGGGTGTCCGCGATATAAAAGCATTATTTAACACACGTGTATCCAAGCCTTTTGTGAACATAATACCGTAGGAATTTTTAATCTAACGTAAAGAAAATTTTCCTATATTTTTGCGTAAAGATCTATCATGGATACAGACCTATAATATCCTTTATCAGGAAACCTATTTAAAAACATAAATATGACTGTTTTGTTGACAAAATATCATGTTACTTTCACTATTAGAGTACGTTTTCGAGTCAAGGTCGCCAGCTATTTTAATAGAAATAGTCGAACGTATTTTTTTAAATCATCAAAGTTTACTTGTATGTGGTAAAACACCATTACTTATTAATTATAATTAACTTATTATTAACTTATTTGATAAATATCTTAAATTTACATAAGTTTTATTTACATTAATTTGTACGAAAATAAATTACGCAAAATTTTAATGAAAAACATCTATCGTTTAGATTTTTAACTATTTTCACAAAATTTAAATTATACACAAAACAAACGAGTGCAAATATTAATAATATGAAAATATTTATCACAAAAATATACTGTAATGTTAAAGGGGGTTTGTAAAAGTGTGTCCGCATTCAGTAATACAATTGTATACATATTAAAGTAAAAATCTGGATTTTATTTTAAAGATTTTATAAACTTGCGCAATTAACACACACTAGAACTTTTAAGGAAGAAAATAAAGCTTTTCATTTTAAACGGTAATTAGCGGGTATTCTGTAACACTCTGTATGTTACATTTAGTTTAATTATAGTAAAGGACAATATTAAAAATTTATTAATTTTTCTTTTAAAAAAATTCCTTTATGATTTCTAACTTTAATCTAACAGTGGCAACGCTGTATTTATATTTCTAAAGCCATTATTTTTTTTAGGTAAAACGTCATTATTTAGGTTCCATTCCTTTATTTCTTATAAAGTGTGTTAAATATTACGAATAGAATGTCTGTTTTGAACTGATTGTTATCGATACAATGGCTAGCGGGGGGGTTCGAGAAGCGCAGGGAGTTGAAGGACAGTCATCGTTGGGGCTTTCTTGTGGCGACATGTTAATTTTTTTACCTTACCTTCCTTTGCTCTCCTAAAAATTAAGTTACACATTATCTAAAGTTTTTAATTACTGAATTGATGTTCTCTTAAGAATTACCTGTCGCTGGAGCAAACCTCGGCTGGTATGTTTCGTTATTACTAAATTTTTTGTTGTTCTTCAGGAGTCTTTTCTAAATTTATTATATACCAGCCAGCTGATTTTTTGGGTGGGAGTGTCGTGTCCAAGATGCTGAGACAACTCGTAAGATCGTTTTTTTTTCGTTATTTGCTTCCAACTTAGTAAGTCAAACTTGATTACAACTTAAATTAAATTCTCGCGTGCACTACGACTGTTAAATTTTGAATTAAGGGCATAGAGCTCGAAAAAATATTGGAGTTCTATGTTAGCTCATTAATTGTTTCTAAAATTGCCTACATGGCGTTTTCTTTTTAATCTGAATTGATAAGCTCATAGAACTGTCAAGTTTCTACGATTCTCTTATATTTTAATTTTAGGAATTATTTTTGTAAACTTTATTATATATATATATCTCCGACTGACTTATCAAATTGTAATCTGAGCAATTGTTACAGTATCTATTGAAGTTTCTCTCAAGTATCTCCCGACAACTGTTTGAAATCAGCTACAATTTTCGAGTTTTCAAAAAGGGGTTATTTTCAAAATTGGGATTTTACCT
>JAHWXV010436713.1:0-11439 GCA_024586415.1 Phrixothrix hirtus
TGTTTTGTTTGATAAATCAGGATATTTTTATTTTAATTTGTGGAAGTGTTTAGAGAGGCGGTGAACTAAAAGATTGCATATGAAAAAAGCATAGCAACAATTTTACAATGCTCTATGTAGATGTTCTTGGAATTTGGTTATAAAAAACAAAGTATTTATTTTAAAAATTAAGAAGTAATCACTGAGAATATGTTTGTAAGATCTCAGAGTTTCGGTAACTGCTAGAATCACCCTTGGAAGTCATCTTGTATCTTCAGTACTATATCAAATCTTTGTATCTTCAATTTTTATTTTATACTTGGGAAATGAAAGAAGTAGCAGGGGCCAACTCAGGTGAGCAGGTGAGATGTGAAAAGACCATCATGTTGTGTTCCATTGATGGATGGTACAGTTGTTTGTTTGCCAATTTCCTGGTTGCTTCTACCATATTGTCTCGCTTAATCACACCAGCATATCACAGTGGAATGCTGCATTTGCTATTTAACAAAACAAGGAATGAATTCCTTATGGTTAATTCTACAAGTAAAGAAAATCATCAACATTGACCTCATATTGCTTTTAAATTGTGGTGCTTGTTTGGTCTTGATAATGCAGAACACTCCTATTGAAAAGAATGCTGATTTTTGGGTCATAGCCATAAACCCAGTTCTCATTGCTTATGGTGTCTTGCAGTTCTAAATAAACATTAAGATGTTGCTTTGTTTGATCTTCATTCAGCAGTTTTGGATCAAATTCAGCTATGATTGCTCATGTGTTTACCTTGTTAAAATTTACTAACAAGTTTCTTAATTTAGTCCCAAGAACGAGTAAATATCACAAATTGTTTGTCACATAACATAAGTTTTGATCTGTTTATATCATCATCACCAATGACCTCTTTAAATATTTTGTGAATCTTTGATGCATTTTTGCAAAGTTTTTAGAAACATTTTATGTAAATTCATTGAACTTTAACCTCTGCCATTCTTTAGAAATACAAATTGCAGCTTACCAAATGCAACCTTACAAAATCATTTGTAAAACAAACACACTGATTCATAATGATAATGTGCATAGCCATCCAATACGTCAAATCTGTACTACATCCATTTTGCATGGCACATTGAAATTCAGGGAATATCATAATACATGTATTATATACAATCAATGCACAATAAGTGCCAAGGTTAGAAAAGTTTTCTTGATTGCGATAACTTAGAATTAGTCTATAGCAACAATTGTATCTATAACATTATGCTAATTCAAAAATTTTTTGGTTTTCCCCTTTGCAACTTACATTTTTAATTGTACAGCCCTTGTGTAAATTGAATTTCAGTGACACTATCATCCTGATCAAAAGCCTCCATGAGCACAGTCCTTAATAATTGATCTCTGCGGCATTATTTATCAAAAATGTTTAATCTCAGAATATTCTATTTTCTATGAGTAAAATGTATGCCTACATTATTATGAACACATTTTTTATTTTTACATGTATATTTTTAAATAATAAGTTATGAAAGTGATATTGACCTGAGACCAATGATCTAATTTTAGAGATTTAAATTAGAAGTTGCTTCATAACAATTCAGAATCTAGAATAGGCTATTTTAAGATATGTTTGTGGGTGGGTTGGATGGTAGGAAAAGGTCTGGATAGAGGTAATAGTGTACAGCTTTTCACTTTGGAAGGCTTATTTAATGCAAATCACACCTCATCTCACACACTAGGTATAGAATATTCGGTCTGCTTTATCATAGAAGCATGTAACTTATGTATTATATTGGAATTCTATAATTAATGTTCTCCTGTGGTATAATTAAGTAAAATGCTTGACAGGTACTTGATGTTATTTTCATACTTTGTATAACTTAAATATCGCAACATGTTATCAATGATATAAATGCCCAAACTTCTTATGCCAAATTTGCATGTGCAATTATAACAAGAGATTTGTGAGTAATCATTGTTATTTTCAGAGCAAATTTTTCAAAATAGGTAGTAGATATTTAATCAAACGAATTAAAGCTATTCAAATTATTTCCGTTTTAGCTCTTCAAGTCTAAGCTGTGCATGAGAAGGGAATAGTTTCATCTTATAGTTCCAAGGGTGATATTCTACAAGCATTCTATAGGCAAGTGTAATTGTATCCACTGCTAATTTCTTCGTTGCAAATTTTCATTTTTAACAATGAAGCTAGCATCGTTAATTTCACAAACATTTATTGAACAATTTTTATGGTAACTCTTTGCATATGAATAATTCCCAAAATATGATAAAATTCACCTAGATGTGCAACATCTGTAATGGTATCCTGAAAACATTACTACAAAATTGAAGTAGTTCCAAATTAATGCGAAGAAAGCTTGTAAACACGAGTTACATATAAGTTCTTGTATCATAAAATATATCAAATATATAAATAATTTACATAAATATTCACTATAATAGATGAAGGAATCATATAAATTAAACTCTTTAAAGTGAGAAGTCATGCATCCTCATCCTTTCTTCCCTCTCTACTTCTTAGCAAATATATCTTAAAATAGCCTATTCTAGATTCTGAGTAATTGATATGAAGAAACATTAGGATGTAGTCTTAAATCTTTAAACCATACAAATTACTTAATGTATCATAAAGCATTAGGCCTATAATAACATTATTTATTTAAGGGCATACTCTATAGTGGTACATGCAACCCAACATATAATTATTAAGTATCTTTAATTATTAACAGTTTTAATTGCAACTTTAAAAATAAAAGTACAATTATTTAAGGAAATCTGTTGACTAAAATCTAAAATTAGTTACCTTAAGAAAAATTCTTATAAAATGCGTAAAAAGTTTTCTTTTAAAAATTACCATGAAGTGGATTCATTTTAAAGTCTAGCCAAGAGGTATTTTTAAAGATTCCATTTATTGTGGTATGGAAATTGTATCTAAAACTGCTAATAATTATGGATATTTAATAATGTTTATGTTAGATTGCATACACCACAGAGTATCCTCCTTTAATATATTAGACAACGTCCAGTTTTGTTATTTACATTTTTATTGTTAAAAATTATTTTAATTGCACAAAGCATCTATTCATAGTCAAAAAGCTGGAGTTTAGACTGCAATATCTGCAAAGCGTGTTTTAATCAACCTATTCAATGAGACAGTGCATGTTAACTGGTATTTACTACGGATTTTAGTAACACAATGCCAGTGTACACTCAACACAAAACACAGGGCTGTGGCCTTCCAGACAATCTGATTTCAATCTGCCTAACTTTTATTATAGAGACATGTTAAGTTGGCTACATATTTGATGTGCCTTGCATGCTAGTGGAATTGCAAAGTACATTCAGCACTGTATGATATAGAGTCCTTGTTTTTTGTAACAAGGTTTAACACTTGCATTTGTGGGAATCTATGGGTGGTTTACATTATTAACATTTGTTGTGATCATCATAGGTTGTATTACTTATTGAAAATGCTGAATATATTAGTAGACATTGTCACAAGTGCGTTTAGCGTTACGCTCTGCAATGAAGCTGATGACCCGCTAGCTCTTCGGAGTAGGGAGGATTCTAGATGAATTGCATCACCACATATGCACTTTATGTGGTATGCTAAAATAATGTACAAAAATTTGATATATTGAAGGGGCGCCACTGCTCCTGGTGGGCCATTCACTGAATGGAACTGTTCCTCGGAACAGGGAAAAACGGTTCTGTGGCCTATAGTTGGGTTGTCCCAGGGTTACCGCTTATCAGCACCCTGAATAATACTATAAATTAAGATTGTGGCTAAAAATGAGGGTACCAGATCTAATACATATCCCCTAAAATACAAAGTAATAACTGTTAACTTATTCTAGGCTCAAAATGAAAGTCTATTTGGTCAATACTATTTATCTATTACTAAAGAAAATGGTTTGTATAATACATTCAAAACAGCAGGATATAAAGGTTTACAGACAAATTTCCTTGGCTCTTGATTGTGTCCTAATTCAAGAGGAACAGGAAAAACCAATCAATCTACTATAACTACAATTAATATTTAAATATATTAATTACAGTCAATATAGATGTACGTCCGTAAGCTGGACAGGAAGTATGCATTAAATGGCTCCCCTCACAAAGGGAAGTTTAAGCTGGCCTCTCTAATAGTTCGCAGCCGTGACTACTAATTAATTTGGATTCTCGTCGATATACGTTGATATTACAATAATGCCATTTGTAGGCAAACAATAGTGAAGCAAATGAACAATGTGATAAAAAGGGTACCTTAGTTGTAGTTGTCACCTCACTGGGTTGTTTGATTTCCAACCACCAGAATTGTCAGTTGTGATTCTATTCCTAGATTCCTGCACAAACGCGAGGACCTCACAGATCCCAAGAAGCTGCAACCAGAGTGGACAAGCAAGTAAATTCCCAGAGATATTCTAAACAATCTCTCTGGCCAGGTAGTCTGACATTACATGGCAGAAACCTTTAACACCACCTGGATACTTCCAAAACAATGGGAAATCACTCACATGACCGATTCTTATATGTAAGCATGTCTTTAACTGCCAAGACACATGGGTCTTACGACGAATTGCCATTAATTATACCCTTTGACATCCATCAGAGTCAACATGATTTTTCTTATGCAATTTTCCAATCATCACGGAGTATATAAAAGCTCATCTCATGTGCTTTATCTGACCGAGAAACTATACTTGTCTTTAAATCAACACGGCGCATATATGAATACTCATCTCTCGTGTTTCATCTGATAGAATAGGCAGAGAAAACTCTTTCTACTTACTGATTTATTTACTTATTTTTCATTATTATTTATTTATCGTTTAGCCAACCATACTGTTACTAAGCAACACACGGCCGCCAATTTTAAAAAAAATTTGTTTATCAGGCGTGGAATGCCAATAAAACCTGACAACATGACTGAAAATCATGAAGTGTATTTAATTTTCCCTTGAAATTCAATTTTATCTTAAACTGCATCAATTGATTGAGGTTTCAAGATGTGACAATTTCCTTTGTCTTTATTACTTCTACTGCAAGGGTTAGATCTAGTGCAGATGTTCCAACTCCAGCAGAGTTTTTTGATGTGCTCAACATGATTTTACTTCCTGTATAAGGGTGGTAATCTGTTATTTTGCAATTAATAAGTCTATGTCATTAGATTGTAAATTTATATAAGATTAAGAGGAGTGGTTAGGGCATTAGTAATTAGGTCATTGCTTTAGTTTATCCAAAACAAAACAGGAAATAAGCCGGTACTTTTCTTACATGTGGGATTCTTAACATTTTTAATGGAAATTTTACTTAAAAAGGACTGCAATCATCCTTACAGAAAGTTTAAGTACAGTTCCACAAACTGAAGGAATGTTTCATTTAATATATCTGTCCCTAAAGAGATTGAATAGATCAGCAAAATGCTCAAAATGATTCATTACCAGAGTATTAAAATGCAGGTTTTAGGAAAATGTATCTTAGAGTTTGATGTAGAGTGAAGTTGAAGCTAGTTATTCTTTATATTAATAATTCACAAGGAAGAGTATAGTAACGCTAACTATAAGATTGTAAATAAACATTTTGGTAATTTTTAAGTATGTTGGGTACATTTTGGGCTACTTTGTTCAATAAAAGAAAGAATTTAAATGAAAAAACAATGGTGATTGTTGGTGTGTTGAGTTGATAATTGTAAACATTTCAATATTTTAATATTCAAAAACAAAATTTACAATTAGTAAATTTTGAAGAGTCATGGATAACTTCTATATTTGCATGCACTATTGTATTTTGCTTTACATATCTACAAAGCAAAGAAATCTTGGTTTCTTACAATGCACAAAATATACAAATTGCATTACATAAAATAATTTGATGTAGCATATAGAATAATTATGGTACACAATAATTCATGCATTTTTTTTAATAATATGCCTGTAAGTTTTCATCTCAAGATTGACCAAATAAAAAACTGTCTGTTTTATCTATATTACAGTCATATAGATTAACTGGAGCATTATTAATCATTAAAACTAAAATTTGAAAATTATTAATAGTGTTTTTATTTAATCATAAAATATTTATAAAAGTGACTAGAAGACATTCTTTTGAAATTTGGTACATTAACAATCTCTACCAAGAGTTAGAACACCTTCTGGTTTTATAGAAGTTGAAGACAAGAGGACTAAAGGAATTTCTATATCCTGAAACTGTAGCTATTCAGATGTCTCTCTTTCTTTTATTGATCAACCTTGAGGTGAATTTTATTTTGGTTAACAACTTATATTTGATTGACGTAACTTACAATAACCACTCTACTGACTTTTGCAGCTCTACTGTCAAGGTTGTAGTAAAAAACTCTGGTAGATACATTATAGATTGATATACACCTAAATAGTTAGGTTTGAAATTTGTTAATAAGTATACAAAAGGGTTATTCAAAAAGTTAACGAATTCAAAACGTTTTGTACATAGTCAGAATTAAACAGCTTAATATAAATAATCCACATTAAAATATAAAGTACATTATTTTATAATGTTAGTTCCAATTTTCAAAGGTACAGATGTACAGAAAACTGATAATGTTGCTTACTTGTCGGAAAATCACACATTTGGTAAAAAAGAATGCCAATCGGTTTCTCAAGGACTGAGATATATGTTATCATAAAAAATTGGATTGTATAACTTAAAATGCGAGCTATGTGATAAGAAACTTGAAGATCATGTTGAGTATATTTACATAGTACAGAAATGTTTGTTTTCACTTTAGAAAGTGGTTTGTGACGGGAAATGTATTTTAAAATGTTCATGCTTATCAAGTGTATCAAGTGATAAAGATCCTTGCATTGTTTCAATCATTAGCAGACTGACGACTGCAACTCCATCAGGTAAACAAAGCACCAGTGGTCAGCTGAGATTTGTTTGTTATTGTGATGCTCATGTCCAATATATTTCAATTATAGAAGACTACATGTTTGAAAATCTTGATAGTGTATGAGCTGCAATTACTGAAAACACTTTATTTGTCTGATTTGATACCTCCTAATTTTCCCATAAATTTAATAATACATTTAGAAGAGTAGTAATCATTTTAAGTGCGATTGCTTGTGGACTAGGAAGAAAATTCTATGAAACAATATTTAACTGGAGAAAAGGAAAAGTTTCTTTGTACCACTAACTACCCTTTTACCACCACCACCACCATCATGAGAAATTAAGCGTTACTTACTTTTTTTGTTTGCATAACGACCGGAGCGATTAAGCGTTTCTATAGAAATGATGATTATTTAAAGCTTTAACACAAAATATTTTGAAAAATGCATTAGTACTTACTGTGATCAGGTAGTTCTTCGACAGCAATTTTCAAAGTGTCCCGTTGAGAATGTAGTTCTATTTCCTTTCTGACCCCTACAAATCCAATTCCTTGATTTGAATCATTTGTTATTAGTCTAATTCTTTCCATTGTATAAGGTGCATCAGACTCAACCAAATGCCTTTCCAAAATTTGACGTGCCTAAAAAATACTTAATAATATTTTTGCTATAAACTAGATAAAATCTTACATAATAAAAGCCAATTTCTGGCATAAACAATTTTTTAACAGTGGACGGAAGTGCTACATTAGCATCGATCCAAGCTTTATCTCTTGGAACAAAATATGTAAATTTTTTAAGTGTATTATTTAATTGATCATTAAATTTCCCATATTGGCCTAGATGAAAAGTGTCGCTACGGTAAAAGATATAATCAGTAATTGGATGGTTTATCTCAAGAATATAGTTTACTTAAGCATGGGATCTTGCTTCAATTTATCAAGAACAGTTGTATATGGAACTCCCAAAACTCGATCAATGATATGAATTATTCCATTGGTAGCAGCTATATTTGCTTGAATGACAGTAGCATTAACACCACCTCCTTCGACAGTTAATACACTGTTTTCTCCTGAATTAGCTACATTAAAGTAGAGATTTTTGCGTCTGTTCAGTGTTTGAGCCTGGTATACCTAGAATATAAAATTAATCATAATCATAAAATGGATAAAAATCATTACTGTACTATTTAAATCAAAAACTAAGATACTCATTATTTTTTGCTTCATTTGTTATACAATATCCATTTAATAGTAATAAATAATATTTATCATAAGCATATATTACTGAAAAAAATTAATGAAAAACAGTCTGCCCACAAATTTTAATTTCAAATATAATATTTGATTGTTGGTGCAAGTGGTTAACAATACTATGATTGTATGCTATATAAAGGTTGTAAAAAATTTTGCACTACATTAATTAAGGTTTTGGCTTATAAAATTTCTTAAGCTTAACAGTAAATAATAAACAAATGAATTAAAATAGAAAATTCCAGGTAGAAAAATATTAATAACAAACCAGGTAAACTAAATTAATTAAAAAAATGTGAAAAGTTGATTAAACACCAGTAATAAAATAAATAAGTAATTCTCAAGTCAAATAACTAAAAGCTACATAACGGTTAAGTTATGAGTAATTTTAATTTTAAATTTTGTTCCCCTGAAAGGGAAAGTCATTGTGAAAACGTTAAATTGAAATGCTTGATGATTTTTCCCTTTCTGGGGAACAAAATTTAAAATTACTCATAACTTAACCGTTATGTAGCTTTTAGTTATTTGACTTGAGAATTACTTATTTATTTTATTATTGGTGTTTAATCAACTTTTCACATTTTTTAAATTGATTTTGTTTACCTGATTTGTCATTAATATTTTTCTGCCTGTAATTATCTATTTTAATTCATTCATTTATTATTTACTGTTAAGCACCTGTTGATGGCTTAAGAAATTTTATAAGCCAAAACATTAATTAATGCAGTGCAAAATTTTTTACAACCTTTATACAGCATACAATCATATTATTGTTAACCACTTGCACCAACAATCAAATATTATATTTGAAATTAAAATTTGTGGACAGACGACTGTTTTTCATTAAGTTTTAATCAAGAAACCCACTACAAGCTAGGATGGATTCAATACATATATTACTGAATTAGTAATTATTCTAATTATTCTTAACACTATTGTATTTAAATAATCTATTTAGTTATGAACTTAAACAAAGGACAGTTATTTGCTATGAACTAAATTTTTAATGTAGACAAAACAGTTTTGTAGTCAATACAAAATGTCAAGGGATTTACAGACCATTGTTTCGTTTTTGTGGAATACATCAAAAACCAAATAGGCTCTGTCATCTAGTAGTCTTATAATATTCAACAACATGCAAAACATATTAAAACTTGACTTTATAGTCAACGCCAACCGTTGAATGGTCATTAGATTGTTGAGTTCTGCGAGAATGAAACTGTGGTCTGTCTTGATTACAAAGCTATTTTATGTACATGAAAAATTACATATTAAATTATATAGCTGAAAAGTCTTAAATTAATTTGTTGTATGACTCTTTCTTGTATGCGAAATTTTAAAATTTGCGCCTTATAGGAATCATGTTTTAGCAGCTATTGCAAGATACTAGATGGCACTGCCTATTTATTTAATTGACCCTTTTACAAAATTTTGAGAATGTGTGAAAATGAGTGAAGTTTAGCAGACGCATGCAATGCTATACAGATCGTCCGTAAAATAAGCGCATTATGTTAACAGCAGATATTTTCCTACATCTACAACAAAATACTATTTTTTTCTAAAATGCATATTTTTTAAAGTATCTGCAATTTAAGTTTTCAGTCTGCCCCTGTTTTTGATTTGGTTTACTGTGTCCAACAGAGATAACTGGATGATTGTACTTTTCTAGCTGCTGTATGATGCATATGACTTCACGGCATTATTAATGAATGTTTTTAACTGATTATTGAATATCCGCAAATGTAGGCTAATTACTGTTTAAAGTAAACTAATGCTTTTTACGGTGATCCTGATCCAAATTGAATAGTTTTCTTTTTAGAACACTTTTGAGTGAACCAAACATGTGCAAGACACAAGATCTATGTGCTATTACATGATATTATGAAGTGCTGTAACCCATTGCCTAACATAGTGATACAGAAGGATAAGGCGCAGCGGCAAAAGTCCTGGACGTTTTGATTTTATAGATGTTTGTTAGCGTTTAATAATAACGATCGGTGTTGGTTGTTGTGTTGCTAGGGCGGCATTAAGTGAGGAGTGAACGAAGGTAGTAAAAGCACTTGTACAGGGTAAGGATGACATTTTAGACTTTGACTTATTTCTCTTTGTACTTACACTCTGGGATGTAGTGGTAACTTTAACATTCGGTGCACTTAGTATTCATTTCAGACAACACTTTCATTTCATTAACTTCAGAAATCATCTTTGGTGACATTATGTGTGGCCTAAACAATGTTGGCAGAGCTCTCACTTTTATACGTAAAAAGTAGATAATCACACATTGTTAATATTTCGATGTCAACATGTTATACATTTTTACCTATATGTTCACATAGACATTAACACTTCGGCATGATGCATGCTTATATTTTGCACTATTAATCAACTGTCAAAAAAGAAAGGGATAAATATAATAAATCACCAGATAGATCTACAACATCTATCAATTAAAAGATTGAAATCGCGTAAATCTATTTGGCGCGAAGAGTTCTTATTAGAACTTTTTTCACAAAACAAGTCTTGGAAACAAGAAAGGTCTTCCATTGCCGTTCTTAACTAAAAATTAATAGAAGAGCCTAGTAAATTGTATCTGGATTTGGTTTAACGCAAAAAAATTGAGATAAATTAAATTTCATTAGATCAGGTGATGTTCGAGTTAATTCTATGTAATACCGCTGGAATGCAGTGCCTAGCCCTGAATATTGTTGTAAAAAATCTGGGGTGACAACACGCGCACCCACACGCACGCGCACATGCATACGCACAAATGCTCGAGAACGCTTACACGCAAGCACACGCACACGCACATGCACCCGCACACGCACACACAACGTACACATACAATGTAATGTATCAGAGAAGGATGGGTGCAGAATTAATAAAAAGTGTAAAATTATGGGAATAATTGAAATCTAAGGAAAACGGTACGCTAATATCCTGTAATTTTGAATAATTAACTCGATAGAAGAGAATTCTCTGCAAGTGTTCTATTTTGTTATGCATCAATTCTAGGTTAGTTCTTGACGAGTAAATATTATACGGTATCGTGTAAAATTAATAATTTGGGATAGCAAATCTTTAAGCTCAGAAGTGATAGTTTTATATTATAGCTAAGTGGTTGATTAAGAGGGGGAAATAGACTGGCTTTTATAAATCTTTCCGTCCAGATGACATTATAAATGAATATATCTTATTTTATTTAGGTCTACAACCAATTCGCCTTTTAATTAAAATTATATAGTAACATCATTTCAATGTTTTCATAAAACAAAATATTTTTATGTCATTTTAAAATTTTACTAATTATTTTCTGTTATACTAATTTT